>NW_019290735.1:82652-154307 GCF_000500325.1 Leptinotarsa decemlineata
TTTTTTTAGAAGTAGAATATTTCATAAAAGAAAAAATATGTTATTGTGTTATCTGCACGATAATTTTAAAAGCTGATACTACATTTTATTTCATAAAAATTAAATTTTATATACTAGTGGTTAATATAATCTAAAGGGGAGCATTCGTACGCGTACGAATGTGCCCCCTGTCTGGCTGTCCGAATGCACCCCATGCCTTTGCACAAAATTAAAATACAACTTTATACAAATTCTAATTTGGTTTGAGAAATATAACAATTGAAGTTCAAACTAAACAATGTTAACATTAATCATTCATCACCATTTTGTCGAAAACATAACAATTCTACTTACAACTACGAACTGAAATTAGGTAAAAAATTTATTCACAGCCCGCAAAAACACGTCATATCTTATCAGCTGAAACGCCGTGGTGCCACTGGCGCGACACTCCGCTAGCAACATGGTGGTCGAAATGTCTATGCACAGAAGCAAAGATGTGTTTGTGTGCCGTTTAGTTTTTCTGTTATACCAATTGTACGAATGTGCCCCGCGTACGAATGGTGACCACTTTCCCCTATATTGTACAGAGTGGGCCAAATTAGACACTTTCAACGGGAAACTCCTGTTTAAGAAACTAGATAGATGAAAACTGATGGCTGTACCTGAGGGTTAAATTTATGACAAACTCAATGGTGGAAACGCATATCGATGCATAATAATAATAATAAACGTCAACAACCATACAAAAAATAATAAATCTGAGTAACAGCATGTTTTTCAAAAATCTGCATTTTCGAAAAGTTGCTGTAACTTTTATCTTGTCAAACATTGGTATAAAAAACTGATTTTTTAAATTAGGTATATATCAATAGTTATTGATGGAAAACCATTTTTTACACCCTAGAGTCAGCTTTGAAATGTAGACTATGAAACGCACCCGTTGATCAAGTATGCTTTGGGTGACGCGGCGATAAAACATAAAAAAAATGTTCAGTAATAATTATAAAATGTTGAGACAGCTTTTCACAGCAGTAATTGAAACGCATAGTTTCAATAAAACTAATGACAATTTATACTATATTTACTACTAGTAAATGAAATTTCAACAATAATAATAATAATGATAAAGAACAAAGGATGAAATAAATTTCTTTGGAAAAGGTGTTTTAAATGCCCACCTGATTCTCCTACACACAGACGACACCTTTTCTGAACGTTTTTTGCCGAATAAATTATTTGCATAGGAGTGAGAGAAGCAAAACTTTGTATCACTGCCGCTTCTAATTCGTATCTAAAATTATTCAGCAACTTGAAAATAGAGTCTGCTAACCTTCCCCAGGGGTAAAAGTACTTAGGCGCAAGGTCCAGTCACTTGGCCAGCCAAAGGTTGGGTCCTTGGTTGTCTATCTAATCATTACTGAAATTTGCAGGCAAAAAATTGGTGACAATTACAGTGTTGTCTTGTTGAAAATATATTTTTCTGAGCTCTATTAGTGGCAATTCAACAAGGGGTTCAATATTTTGCATTGAAATTTCTAAATACATCTGAGATGTGAGAGTGCCATTATAAATGAACGGGCCGATATTTCTACATCAAAGTGTGCGTTTCAAAGTCTACATGAAAAAACCTAAGAGCTCTGCATTTGAAAGATGACTCTAGCAAAATATCAAGTGTGATACATTTTTAGAAAGGTAATTTTAAGCCCTATTGAAATATGCAGGAACATACAGGGAATCTCATAAAAAAATTCATCATTAACTATCCATATCTCATTTGGAAAAATAAGTATTTACACCATTCAATTCTTCGTAGAGAAGTGATTCGGAAATGATTTCATAGAAACAATAAATTTTTGACATAGAAAAAGTTACAGCAACTTATCGAAAATGCTCATTTTCGAAAAACATGATGTGACGATGATAGATATTGATATGCGGTTTTACCATTACGTTTGTCATAGAATTCGAGCCGCAGACACAACCATCAGTTTTCATCGATCTAGTTTGAGAATTGGAGTTTCCTTTCAAAAGTGTTCAATTCGACCCACTCTGTACACCTCTAGAAGGCCTACAAAAAAGTCCACGACGGTATATGTCTATCTCGTAGGGATAACCCAAATAACCATTTTTTATCATTCACTTTTTCACTAAGCTATTTTAAGTAATACAGCAATGATCCTTATTCATTTGAGTACTAAAATACACTGTGTATTATGTATATATGTATATTTATGGGGTCGAGGAGTAAGGCACTAGGTCACTGACTCCAGGGGAATAGCCGAAGAGGTCAGATCAGCCTCTAGAGGACGCTTATCCCAAGACCGTTGTGCGCTATGAAGAATAGCACCCTGCACAAGGTGGCCCTGCATAGCAGTGTACTCTCAATGCTCTGGGAGAGAGAGGGGCTGTGAAGCGTACACAACAGATCTAAACAAGACAAGTTGACAAAATCCCCCCAGTCAATGTGTGAGTTGCCGTGCTGAGGACTGAATGGCAGCAGGGTAAGCTGTCGAAAACGGTACCTCTGAGACACCAGGTCGCATCTAAGAGTAGCAAGACCTTACCGCGGCATGCGGGGCTCTGTCGCGGCGGACTAAGTTTCCCTAGCTACTCGTGGGATTCATATGGATTCAAAAAAAGTAAAAAAAGATACAGAGCCGAAAACGCCCAAAGACACACAAGAGCCAAAAGGACTTGGTACTAAGGCCCCAAAGCAAGAACCTAAACACAAGGTTCTTGTATTCTCCCTAGAGGAGGTAGAACTACTATCGGATGAAGAAGTGAAAATTGCTCATCTAGGCGGAGCTTCGAGAATGAGGCTCAAAAACACTTAGAAAGTGGACTCAACTACATAATCGCTAAGAGGCTCGTCATAAGAGAAAACTTTCTGAAGAGTCAGCAACCGAAAAAGGCCACAAGGCCAGTTATCAAGAAGAGGACACGAAAAGAGCCTAAGAAAGGCACGAAAGAGGCTGGAAAAAGCATGGAAAAGACTGAAACAAGCACATCTACAAAACGCCCTCGCTCCAGCAGCAGCATACCGCCTCAACAAAGCCAGCTGAGAAAGAAACCAAGGCAAAAGGAGTTTCCTTCAAAGATGCCCTCACCTCAGTTAAGGTAGCTGTGGCAGATGCCACAGCTACCTTAACTGAGAAAGAATAAAATGAGTTCGGAGAGGCTAGCAAAAGTTCAGGACTCAATTTCTGAAGCCCACGACGAAATTCCACCTGAGGGACCTCGAGTGCGTTTTGCAAAATACACACATAAACCGGGTTACCTGGTTATGACGTGCGCAGATCGCACAAGTGCAGACTGGTTTGGAGATGCCATACCCACCATAAAACCATGGGAAGGGGCAACCCTAAAGGTAATGGAAGGGGAGGATATTCCAGAAGCAATCGGCTACACCACCTACATCCCGAACGATAGAGGCCAAAGGCCGGAAGCGGAAAAAATTCTGCGAAGGCTAAAAGTCGCAAATCACGGGCTCAACACAGATCTGTGGACGGTGTGGGGTAAAACTCCATCGGACAATGGCCAATGGCGTTCTCGATGGACAGTGAATCCTTTGAGGAGCTACAGAAAGTCGAGATGTCTCCCTATTATAACCTAGGAAGAATAAAGTTCCGTGTTGAACGGAGACGCAGCCCAAAACAAGGCACAAGCTGGGAAGAGGTTTAAGAACCTTCCCCGGGGATCGCAGAGATTCACGCACAGAAACAGTAGACCCACCAGGAACGAGTCCTCTCAAGAGGCAAGCAGTACATGAGACGGGTATCTCCATGGAGATGGAAGAAGCCACGGAGAAGATAGAGGAGCAGCTCAGTTCGCAGAACTGAGCACAACCAGGGTCAGGGTTCTGCAGGTGAACCTCCACCACGCCAAGGCCGCAAGCGTTGTTTTTTGTAGGAGATTCGTCATGGACGGACTGGACGTGGCCCTCCTGCAAGAACCCTGGGTACATGGAGGCAGGGTTTCAGGCTTTAAAACTAACTACAACAAGGTACTATACAAAAGAGGTGCAAAAAAAACTCGCGCTTGTATCGTATATTGTAATAGGATAACTTCACACTTATTTCGGTGCTCTGCACCGCTGATATTGTTACAGCTATCCTAGTCGGGCTATTGACGGGACAATATAGACTCAACAAACACATGAACAACATCGGACTGGCAGACACATCCCTATGCAGGCTTTGCCAAGACGATGAGGAAATCTCCGTACACATACTATTCTATTACGAAGGTCTATCAAGGATAAGGTATGCAACATTAGGGGAGGAAAAACCACAACACTCCCAATATATGGAGAACTTGAAGTCTGGCCTATGGAGTCTAGTTACAAGGACGAGCCTAGACAAGGAACTCTGGCATACATGAGGGCACACACAATAGACCTGCAGAGGTTGCAGTGTAGTGGCTGTTCAGCACAGAAGCCCCATATTAATCTAATCTAATGTATATTTATTGTTAGCATTGTACCCGTGCGTAGCCAGGGCATGTCGCTGGTTTTTCGATATTTCATGGTCGATAGGTGATTCATTTAATGCATTCATTTAATGAAACAATTCTATTGATCATTTTACCTGAGAGATGGTATTGAATAATTCAATTAATTCAATGGCTGAAATTATCGATAAACTTGGTATCACATCTTCACACGAACCATTCTATGTCCATTTACCTAAATTATTATATCAACATAAATTAGTGCAATACTCAAAAGTTTCACTCTAATAGTTCATTTATAAATAATTGAACTACCATCTGCAAAAACTATGATGTGAATTTATTGAATCTAACAATTTCAAAGAACTCGAAAAAAATATACATAGCTTGCATTTGACATCATAAAATTACGTGAAAACGAAACAGGATACATCGAAAGTATTTGAGACAATCTTGGAAATACGACCTACCCTTTATGATTACGAAATATATAGAAATTTGAAGTGAAATATTGGAAATTGAACAGATTGAAATTTTAGAACTGAAATAGATTAATCGTATTATATTAATGGCTGAAAATAAGAACATATTGAATGTAAACCTGTTTATTTTACACAAATAACTCGAAAAGAATAAATGAAAATACCACTAGGGAGACGACAAAAAAATATAAATATACAATACAAAAGAAGAACAACAGAAGGTAAACAATTCAATGAAGAAAACATTAATTTCTGAGTCAGAAGGTAATTCACATACGTACTTACGTACATACGTGAGATTTTCACTTGAAGTTCTCACAATCAATATTGTGACGCCCAAAGATGCTATCATACAGGGTGTTTCAAATTCGATCCTTAACATTAGGATCACGGAAACTATGAGAGATACGAAGATGGTTGAATTGGCGCAAAGTTACGCATTTACTTGACTAACAATATACCGTTAAGAAAGTTCTGAAATTCCGAGTATATCCGGAGATATCCGGAAAAAACAGAACTTTCAGAAAATGGGTTTCATTTTTTTCTTGCTTAATTTTTCGAAGGATTCGGAAATGAATTGCACTTCCAATTGCCACTTTTTCCATGGTACATACTGGTGTTTTCAGGTTTGCTATCCGACGTTTCGTCTTCTGGCCACCATCATCAACTTTTTTATGGGCGCTACATTGGATTCTTCCTATTTTGAATAGATTTTTCCTTTTCAATGATGTATCATAAGTTATCATTCTTTTCCGAAAAATTAAAGATATTGAAAAACATTAATTCTTATCACAATAGGCTTTAACTTTGATGTTTCTAAATTTGACTTTCAATTTGTTACAGTCAATGACATTTTGTTATTGTAGAAGTCATTGAATTTTTGGCGAAAAATGGCTCTTACGAATGAAGAAAAAAAAAACATGATACAAATTTATTACAAATACGATAGAAACAATGTTGATTAAGACATCGGAAATGTATTTATCTTGTATCTCGAAAGTTATTGGATCAAAATCTATCCGAGTTTAGTGACGATCTAATCTGAAACACCCTGTATAGTGAAACACGTATCACGGTTTTTTTCGAGAACAAAACACAAGCACTACAGAAAAATCCTTAAGGTGCTCGTGTTCTAAGAGCGATGCCTGTGCGAAAATAGCGAATCACATTGAATCTGAATCGCTGGAGATGAAATCCATTTGGAGGAACGTTCTCAGGAAATGTATTCCACTCGAGCGCAGTTCTTCAAATGAAAGAGTTTCTCAACAATGAAGTACGAGGTGTACTGAGTTGAACGTCGAAACGAAGAGCAGCCACAGTCCGTCGCATATTTCTGATATGTACCGTTCTTTGAGGAATAAAATGTGTTAAGTCACTTGAACACCTCACGTGAAAGTATCTATACAAGGTGTTAATCAAACATGCGGCAAAAAATAAAAGGACTATTCCTTAGACTTTTCTAAAGATATTTTGTCCTTTGATGATTTTTGATAGGGCTCTTTGTTTCGAAGATACGGGGCGAAAAAAAATTTCGACAATAACAATTTTGGAAATTTTAAAATTATTAACGTAGCCGAAATGAAAGTATAGCGTACTACACTGGACCTACCGAGTGATAAGAAATCTAACAATTCGAATAGTACAAACGGCCGCAGGCATTCAATTTGCTGGTTGTAACGCAATCAGAAACGATTCTGGTGTTTTTTGAAGATATCGGGAGTAAAAGGAAAAGATTGAATTCTTGCAACCGAGCGGGGGTAGTCATTTTTAACAATTCTTGTAGATTAAGAAACATTACATGTAACTTTTGGTAATAAATTGTTATTGTCGAAATGTGGTTTCGCTTCGTATCTTCAAAACAAAGCGCCGTATCAAAAATACAGTATAAAAATTCCTAGAATAGTCCCAAAAATAGTCCCTGAGATTTTTGCCGCATGTTTAAAAAACACCCTGTAGAATAGAGACAAATCTCCAATCTTTCAAATGGAAATCTCACATCAAAGTGTGTTTTTTGAATACGTTTTAATGGATTTTCATCAAGTATTGATCAGTTCTATCATGCAATTGACGAAGACTCACACCGAAACTAATAGTCATTCTAACTCGGGTCGGTCAGTAGCCAAGCGGTTCGATTGGTGATTTGTTCACTCACTCGAATTGACTGCCGTGTTGGTCGGTGGTTCAAGCCCTAGTCTGAACGATCGATCTTCACTTGCTATCGTCCATCCCGTGTTAGGAATCACACGTTAAAAGGTAAGACCTCGTTAATCCTTAGCTCGCACAAGATTCGACTTCTGAGGGTTGTCGTTCGTAGGGTGCGACTGCTGGTTAACGGAAAAATAGATTTTAAACAGATTTTTAAACTTGGAACAAACATGAAAAGTGACGGAACGCATCCAGCAGGCCTCAAAAATTATCATTACTCCTTCACCCAATGAAGTGCCAATGATGGAAAAACAGTTTAAATTTTTATCAAATGTGTTTTCTTATATTGAAAATTGTACCGATGGATACGTAAACTCAGGTGATTTCATTCAACGATTTTGGTGAAATTTCTTTTCTCATGTTCAAATTGGTAATCAGTTTGTACGTGAATACCAATATAATCATTAGGTATCAAGTTGAAAAAGTCAAATTGTTAATTCATGTGAAGTTGTAATAATTTGGTAAAATTTGGTCAGTATAATACTCCTGAAAGAACTGTTGAATAATAAAACACGTGTTATGGTTTTGTAGACTTTCCAAAAGTATTGGCCACTTTCACCAGACATTTTCAAATAGGTTTTATACTGTAAATGATACCAAAAAGAAGAAGAGGATGAAACAATCAACATATATTTTTTCGTTGAAATTTAATGTTCTCTCACCTTTAGAACTTTTGGTATCAGAAGAAACCCCATAATCTTCATTCTTTTCCAAAATTTGCCCATACTGGTTAGCTCTTTTCCCCTCAAATAAAACTCATTGTTTGGTTCTCCAAGTGAGTCGACTTTCACACCAAATGCAGCAGAAGCTATAACGTCATTAGCAAAACGTGTGAAGGTATCCTTCATTTCCATTTCTATTATTTCCTCATCTTTCTTAAGAAAATGATCAGCAAAGTCCTCAGCACATTTCGATATCAGAACGAAAATTGATCGCATTTTGCTGCTGGTGAAGGATGGACTGAGAATAGGCCGCATATCTCGCCATTTCTGACCTAGAAAAATTGAAATCTTTCAGTTTTTATCTCTAACTGAAGACAAAGAAAAAAGATTGGGAAATTTCATGTAATAATTGTAGTCATCAGTGGACGAAAAACATATGATTTGTTTGAAGGTGATTGACAATGTTTCATGATGAATTTCACTGGTTCAGACTTCCATTGTCTAATATATAAAATGATTTGAAATCCCTGAAACAACTAAAAAAGAAGAATTGAAAATGAAAAGCTGAAAATATCAATTATATTAAGCAAAAATAACCTGAAATGAAATAAAAGTGAAATAAAATACAAGTAAAAATAGAACAATTGAAAAAAAAGGAATAAAAATGAAAATAAAATAAAAAGTTAGGAGATTCCAAGCCACGTTAGTTCACGACGTTTCGATTGTTGGTATCTACAATCGTCTTCGGGTGATGACAGGACTGATTCCTCCGAGAGGTGACTATTTATGGGTCGTTCGAGTAATTTCACTTATCCCCGCTTTCCATCTTTTCCGCTTCACTGGTTCAGTGGAAGATGACCGTTTTGCGGAAGTTGGCCATTTTTCGCTTGATGATGGGTTTCCATATGTTGCGTATCTCTACGCTAGCTTGGCTGACTACGTTGTTGGACAGCGGCTTCCTTGAATTTTCTCCTAAACCAATGTTCCTCTCTGTGTATGATCTCAGCTTGGGACCACTCGATGTTGTGTTAATGGGTCCAAACATGGTCTGCTATCACTGATTTGCTGGTTTCACCTCGCTGTTGTTTTTCTTGTGCTCGGCAATGCGAACTTTTAATGGCCTCTTAGTTTCACCAATATAGGATTTTCCGCATTCACAGGGTATCCGGTAAATGCAATTCTTGGAATCGCAGTCCGCGTTTGGTGGCCTGGTTTCGTAAGGCTGCTACGGATGGTGTTACCAGATCTGAAGCAGGTTCTGATGTTGTACTTGGAACCAATCCTTCTTATCCTCTCCGATAATCCTCTGATGTAGGGAAGTGCAAGCACTGGTTGTTACGGCATCTATTCCTTACGAGGCTCCTGCTGTCTTTTAGCCAAATTCTTTTCTATCATCGCTTTGGAGTAGCCATTCCGCTGAAGATCATTTTTGACGATGTCTAGTTCCTTCTCGAGATCTTCCTTCGTATTACAGAGCCCGAAAGCACGGTCTAATAAAGTCTTGATGATTCATCTTTTAGTCAAATGATATTGGTTGGATTCGTGACAGTGAGGTCAAGTAGCAGCTTTCTTCATCTGGCCTGCCTATTTTGCAGAGGTGACATCATGGTCAGCAATGGCTTTTCGGAAGTTCCGTTACCAATCTCTGGTCTATCGAGAAAGAATATCAATATTTTTGTCAGTCTTTATTCATTTCAGTTTTCTAAATTGTTTTTTCTAGTGACTCTTCATGATTCCAGAAAAAGTCACTGATCCCGAAAAAGCGGTACTGGCTTTGTGACTCGTTCCATATACTTTATGATGTGACTAAGTTACTCCATTTTTCTGTGACTCATAAGTGAATAACTTCAAGTATGCCGTCGTGGTTTGGAACTGTATCTTAACGTTTTGTCAGTACGAGTGGCTGGCTTTTTCAGAGGTTTATTCATCTTGATGGTTCATTGATAACTCGGTGAACCGATAACTCGGTGAACCATGCGCCAGTGAACCATCGGTGAACCATCAAGATGAATAAGCCAGCCACTTGTGCTGGCGAAACGTTAGGGTACAGTTCCAAACCACGACGGTTCAATCCCGATTGAAGATCGTAACACTGAACTTCAAGTATTTTGAGATTGTTTGATGAAGTATATATTCGCCATGAGGTTCTCTTCTGAAAAGCTTTTGAATATAAACTGAGAGAGAAGAAATACTTTTTTTTTAGAAAGGGACGTTTTGGCTTTCTACTCCTCTATCTACATACAGAAAAATTGTGGGAATCTTCCAAAGAAATGAAATATGAGATATGTAGATCATGCAGAGAAGTAACTTTCAGACACTAACTGAAAGAAAAAGCCCATAATGAGGCACTCAGTTAATTCATAAAATTACGACTTCATGTTACGAATTAATTATATCTACTCCTGTCATCGATAACAGTACATAATGACATTCTTCCGATTGTTTGATTCAATCCCAGCCATAGGAATTTTGTTTGAATTGAAAGGAGTATATTTTCAGGAGAGATCAATTTTTTGCGAATCAAAGGTTTTGGCTTTCTACTCCTCTATTTTCATATAGAAATATTCTGAAAATCTTCCTAAGAAAAGAAAAAATCAAATAGTTCCAAAATGAATTATTCACAAAGATGTGTTCATCATACAAAAAAGTAACGTTCAGAGACGAACTCAAAGAAAAACCCCTCTCGAAACAATTACATTCGTTGAACATCAAGTTATATGAAAGAAGAATTACCTTCGAATCAACTACTTTTATATGGACATTTGATTATACAAAAACACTTCTGCATGTACTTCAGATTGGAAAGTGATAAGAGTTGAGTGGTATGTGCGTTTACGGTGAGTACGAAAGTCTTACTTTGGAGTCTCATCAGCAACAAACGATTGAGACTTCGAGATTTACTTCCGTCCTCGTAGTAAATGCTATTATGTCAGTCGTAGTAGCAGAGGAAACGTTTGTTACTTCAGATCCCATTCGACCATAGCCTACTAGCTTGAATTTCGTTTTCTTCATCGTGAAAGTAATTACGAAGTATATTACGCAGCTGTTTGATGCTTGACCTCTTCTAACTTCACCTCAAAATCGTTTCTTTCTCACATTACGCCTGTGATTCTCGAAATGGTTTTCAGTAAGATAAGATCCACACATATTCACGTATGTGTTTGCTATCCGGTGAATCCTAAAAGCATTTATTGTTTTTATTTCACTGCACACATGTGTATTGGTTTGAAGCACCTCCAAAGTATGTGAAAATCACACTGTGTAATCGAAAGTGCACAGTAGTTGCACTTTCTGTAACCCCAGTTTGCATTGATGGTGGTTATGATCATGTTTTTCCCTTATGGTGGCGATCAAGTCATCGGTTTTCGTATAGAAAACCAAGTCATCCAATCGACTAGGTTAGATTAGGTCCAAAGTGAGTGGGTCTATTCGATCCTCCACCGTAACCCGAAAGGGTTTATTGTGGTTCATCCAATCAACTAACGCCAACAAAAACTAATTTTTAACTATTTCAACTAATCATATTCATAATTTTATTTAATTCATATTCTCGATGAAACTATAATAAAAAGTCATAATTCATTCATTTTTTGAGATTGTTACTTCAATTTCTCTGAAAATCTCGACTGTGTTGTGAGATTTAGAAATAATTTGATATAAAAAATGAAGTCGTATTTCATATGAAAAAAAAATTAGCATGGTTGACAAACTATGATTCGTGATCTTAGATCTGTAAAATATTGAGTAATTCCTAGAAAAAGTATCGGAAAAAATAAGTGGTTCTCATATTGCAAAGTTTCAATGTTTTTTCTAGGGCTAATTCAACAACTGGGCAGTCATATGGGGAATGATATCATACCGGTCAATGCCAATAAGTTTTTGGCCCATAATGGATCTACATCTTCGGAAATTATGCTCCTGTGGTCCATAAAATGATCAAATTCTTTGACTGTGATTTGTTTCAGGAGGTCTAAGTCTTTAATCATCAAACCTGGCTGGAGAAATTGATATATCCCATGATATCTGAAAATAAAAGAAGTTCGTAGTTGAACTGGAAGAACTATCTTTTATTCAACTATTGAATCAAATCAAAATAACTGTTGTAATGCAATGTGAATCTGTTGAGTGATAACATAAATGAAGAATATAGTGATTTGAAAGTAGTTGATACTGTTGAACATAACAACTTTATATTTTGGAAATATCGTCAGTTTAATAATTATTTTACTGCAGCCAGTCTTGAATATACGTACAAAGTAGGTTGAATAGACTGACGTCTATCAGAAAACAACTACTCCCCTGGCTAATACCACGAGGGGCGTTGGATTATATCCGACAGGCATCAGTGCAGAAATCTTCACAGAAAATTTCCTGTATATGCAATTGGAAATACAACTGGAAGAGTTGACCTTCAATTTTGGAACGGGCACACTTGCAGACCGGTTTCGGGCTCATTAGCCACTCATCAGTGCAAGATAGTGGCCATCATAGACCTGAAGTCAATGATATTCCATAATTGAAAATCGGAATTCTTTCATAGTATTTCATTCCTCTTCCTAAGTTGGAGCGAACAACAAAATGTATTCAAGTATAGCCCACTGACTAATAAGAAAGTGACTAATAAGAAGAATTCAGTTTCTCAATTATGGAAAATCATTGAATTTAGGTCGATGATGGCCACTATCTTGCACTGATGACTGGCTAATGAGACCGAAACAGGTCTGCAAGTGTGCCCGTTCCAAAATTGAAGTTCGACATAAATGTCCAACGTGTTTCACTTCTTTCATCGTATATTTCTAATATTATTGCTGCAATAACAACACTGTGCATTTCATTAGTACGGACTTCCATTCTCTAATATGATATAAATTGATTTGAATTCCCTCGAAGAATCTGTGAAAAATAATGAAGGTTAGCTGAAAAATAACAATTATATTAAGAAAAAAACTGAAATTACAATGGAATAAAATACAAGCAACAACCAGAACATAAAAAAATTGAACTGATAACACGGGATGAAAATTAAAAAGTATTAACAAGAAATGAAAATGAAAATTAAAAGATTCCAAACCAAGTTACTTCACAACAAAATAATCTTCGGGTGATAACTAGACTTATTCCACAGAGATCTGACTATTTATAGTTGATTCGAGTGCTTTTACCTCTTCTCTCTCTCTCCGTTTCATCGGTTTCAGCGGGAGCTGACCGTATGGCGGGAGTTGGTCGTGTTCCGGTTGATTATTATAGAGGTTTCCATATGTTGCGTATATCTACGCTAGCTTGGCTAAATGCGTTGTTGGACAACATATATGCGGCTTCTTTGAATGTTCTACTAAACCAGTGTTCCCCCTTGTGGATGATTTCAGCTTGAGCCCACTCGATGTTATGTTGATGGGTCCAAACATGCTCTGCCATTCCTGATTTGCTGGTTTCTCCTCGCTGTGTGTGTTTCTTGTTCTCGGCAATACGAACTTTCAATAGCCTCTTAGTTTCACCGATGTATGATTCTCCGTGAGGCTGATCCGCATAGTGTTGTCAGATCTGAAACAGGTTCTGATGTTGCACTTGGACCCAATCCTTCTTATCCTTTTCGACAATCCTGTGATGTAGGGAAGTACAAGTACTGGTTGTGGCGGCTTCTAATCCTTGTGGAGCTCTTGCTGTCTTCTAGCTAAAGCCTGTTCCACCATCACTCTGGAGTAACCATTCCATTCCAGGTCATTTTGGATGATGTCTAGTTCCTTATCTAGACCTTCCTCTGTATTACAGAGCCCGAAAGTACGGTCTAGTGAAATCGACGTAGTCGATTTATGGTGGTTGGATTCCTGGTTCAGATACTGTCCTGTGTGGGTGGGTTTTCGATATACAGATGTTTCCCATTTAGTATCAGCACTCTTCAGCAATACGTCTAAGAATGGCAATTGGTTGTGGACTTTCTTCTACATTGTGAAATTGATGGAAGGACTCACGTTGTTGATGTGCTCAGAAAGGTATCTAGTTCTGGTCATGGTTCTATATAATGAAGATGTCGTCCACGTATCTCAACCAGACTCGCGGCAGAGCATCTTTGGACACATCAACATAACATCAAGTGGGCTCAAGCTGAAATCATTCACGAAGAGGAACACTGGCTTTGGAGAAAATTCAAAAAAGCCGCATATATGTTGTCCAACAACGCATTTAGCCAAGCTAGCGTAGATATACGCAACATATGGAAACCTCTATACTAATCAACCGGAACACGACCAACTCCCGCCATACGGTCAGCTCCCGCTGAAACCGATGAAACGGAGAGAGAGAAGAGGTAAAAGCACTCGAATCACCTATAAATAGTCAGATCTCTGTGGAATAAGTCCAGTTATCAGCCGAAGACGATTGAGGATGATAAAAATCTATAGGTCGTGAAGTAACTTGGTTTGGAATCTTTCTACCTTGTTAATAATTTTTTAATTTTTATCTCGTGTTAATAGTTCAATTTCTTAATTTTTTAGTTTTTGGTTATTGCTTGTGTTTCATTTCATTGTAAATTCAATGTTTCTGCTTAATATAATTGTTATTTTTCAGCTAACTTTTTTGGAATTTCATAGATTTCTCGGTGATTTCAAATCAATTTATATCATAGTAGACAATGAAAGTCTGAACTAATGAAATCCACCATGAATCATTGTCAACCACCTTCAAACAATACCAGCATTCTTGAAAATTATCCACTGTGTAAATCTGACTAACAAATGTAAATGTAGCACAGAAGCATATATACAAATTTATGTAATGATTAGACTTTATACAGAATAACCTCTGCGGGAAGGATCTGTTTTTGTTTGCACAATATACAATATATTGCCGATCATGTTTTGGCTTTTATCTTTCAATATTAAGAGTTTTATCCACTTATGAAAAGAATTTCGAAACTGAGAATATTTAAATGCTAGGCTGAGCTACTGCCCATCCGAACTGCAGATGCCGATATTAGATATTCCTGGTGAAACAATCGGAAAACGATGATGAGTTATCGTAAATGGAACAAATTAGCTGAGCCAGTAATTTCATATTCCAGATTTTGACAAGCAAAATCCCAGAACAAGTTTCTATGCATTTCTTTTTATGAAAAATTGATTATTCGATAGATGTATTTTCAGATTCAAAACTCACCTGGAATCTGGAAACTGGTTGTAACATCTAACGAACATATCCAAGAAACTTTCCTTACCAATGGTCGTAGACCAGTTATCTCCAAATAACCAAACTTTACTTGTTTGTTTCACTCCCCGTTCTCTCCAGTAGTTCAACGGTTTAACGCAAAAGTAATAGAAGAGAGCGGCTAATATAGCCACTCCAAAAAGTAATTGCAGCATCTGATACAATCTGCGAATATAAGATAACTATAATGTAGAAGATCAAATTGTTTTGGTCAGTGATTTGTTTGGGGGGTTTATTATTATAGCCATATATGTTCAAAAAATTCATGATTATTTTGAATATAATGTAGATTTAAATACCTGTATCGGGTCAAAAAAACATTGCAAACCTAATAGAATACTCTTGTTAATAAAATTTCGTATTTTTTTATTAATTTTTTCTTGTTTTTACACAAGTTTCATGTTGCGGATAATTGAGTTATTTAAAAAATAATTACCCGACATTTATTTGTATTTGAACTTGAAATTCGTTTTGTGGAAAAAATTAATTTATTCTATTGTCTATGAGTTCAGGAAATATCGTTGAAAAAATTGAAAACATTGAATTTAATTCTTCCGAATATTTCGGAAAACAAATGCAAATAGTATTAGTCTGGGCAAATTTTTGATGATTTCGATAAGCTTTACGAAAATAAGTATTGTTCCCAAGTCGAAAGTCCAGAATTTGAGAAAAAGTTAAATTCACTTAATTGATTTTTCTCAGTTTGAACAACGTGATCGTAGCGATCATATCATCTATATCAGTTGACACTATCATCTAGTCTACTTCCACCCGTGACATTGATTCAAATAGTAACCAATGATAACTTTTCAGAATTTCATGGTAAGGATTTGAAATTTCTACTATTTCTCATATGTTCAGATGAAGTAAGTAAGTACTGACTAGTAATTTTTTCCATCTAGAATGTCAAAGCTTCAAAAATTTTTCAAAGCCACATTCTTGTAGAAAACGTTAGAAAAAAGTTTTCCCAAATCCAAAACAACATATTGAGGTAGGTAATAATACGGGATATGGTGGTGTTCACACCACATAGCAACAACTGAAACATGTGTTATCTTTTGATCTGTTTCAACTGCATACGATACTTTCATAGTGTGAGGAAGTTTGATCATATCTCTGCTGATTTTGATGAGTCTGGATGGCTCAGACTCAATTGTTTTTTAGATGATTCAATTCACAGTCAGCCTCCAAGTAGGCCTACTCAAGTTGTGAAGTTTTCTTCCTTATATGAAAAATTTATATGGCAAATTTCGGATATGCGGTTGGTTACCTCGTTCATAGGCAGATGGGGTGATGACAAACTTGTTTGTCTTTCGCTTCAGCCCAGTTCGAAGAATGATACTCTGAAGGAATTCGATTTTCAATTACCTAAAATCATAAACTCTATGTTAATAATAGACACTACCTTGAAAATCGATTGAAAATCGATTGCGGCTGTTGCATCGCTAATAACATATGCAGGAATAACTTCAGTGAAGAATCCTGCACTGACATCTGTCGGATATAATCCGACGTCCTTCGTGGTATCATCCAGTGGAATAGTTTTTTCTGATAGGTGTCAGTCCGTTAGCCCACAGTATAGGTAATTTGAGACTGGTCTGAATGAATTGTTCTTTCAGATAATTTGATCAATTTCAGGCAACTGTACCTTCTTGTTACAACTCACAAACATCACCAAGCAGAAACCTCATTAAATATATTTGTAAAACATGACTTTTGAATTACAGAGTCAGTCGAATAACAGAAATCATGATAAATTCATCACCAACAAACACTCCACAGCTCGTTTCATTCTAAGTTTCGTATATAATTCAATTATTTTTATAATGCACTTCCTATTTAGTTCAGACTTCACATCTCATACAACTTCTCATACAATCCTGAAATTGCACTGGAGATCAGACAATTTATTCAAGTTTTTGTGCGTTTTCATACCTAGATGAACTTTTTCTCTGCTTTAAATCTATGAGTATAGGTTAAGTTGAAAAACACTTTCATTTGTTATTTTAATGTGATTCACTCATGTCGATAAATGAAGCCGATTATTATCATTATTATTAGATGAATGAAACATATTCGAAACAAATATCTTAGATTCCAATAGGTGAATGATTAAGAAAGGCTTTTTATACTGTCAGATAAGACAATAAATCAAGATTAGAATATATACTTTTTTGAGATATGTATATAGTTATTGTCACTTAGAACAAATTCTGAGTAAAGAATACCCACGTACCTATTTATCTTGAAATAATGAACGAACGAACCTTGTTCTTTTTCTATCGACAACACTGCCAACTGATCAAGTGATTGAAAATAATAAACCTACTAATGCAGAGACGTAATCGCGACTACTGATATTCGGGAAAACCTTCATTATGTTAGTCATAAAATTGTTTTGATGCGCGTGGAGGGACTCAAATTCACATGTACATTCGCAAACGCACATGTACATTCGCAAAGGTACTACTAGGAGGGACACAGAGAGAGCTACTGATAAAATTGTAGAAATCATTTCAATTTTTTATTGTCACCAGCTTTAATTTAACTTGCGATGTTTGTTTGTACGTATGTATGTTGTTAGTTCGTGACAAATATTTCAACAAAATTTTGCATTCTCTATCACTTGAGCTGAAATTTAGAATATACGATAAGTTTGAATAATAATTCGTGTTTAACTGAATGATGCGGACCGGCCAAGATGGTGGAAGGTCCTGCATTATGTAATTTATGCATCCTATAAATTGGGTATCAAATGAAAGTGATTGCTCAATTTAATATGGAAAATAAAATGACATCCCTTTAAATACAATATGGCGGACTTTCAAAGATGATGAACTGTTTTTATGCACTTTTATTTGAAGGTGATTGACAATTTTCATGATGAAATGTGGAAAATAATTTCTCTCAGCAAAATTCTGAAACGGGTTTCAAAGATATTTCATATTGTCCAGTAATAAATTCTTCAGTCAAAACCCTTGGATTAAATGGGTTCAAAAATATTGGTAACGCCCGTTTCATGAACAGCGTAATCCAATGTTTATCAAATACAAGATGGTTATTGAAATATTTGAAAAAGGATGAATTCATGAAATATTTCAATACTAGTATTTCTAGTATGGAGGGTGCTTTAATGAAAGCGTCTGCAAAAGTCATCAAGGAGTAATGGTCAGAAAATTTATTTGATAGAGTGATAAATACAGCCTCCTTGAAAAATCATATTCAAAGTTTTGCTCCTCGATTCATGGGTAATTCCCATCAAGACGCCCAGAGGTTTCTTCCTTGTCTTTCAGAAGGTTTACATGAGGACGTTAATATACTTAATGAGAAACTTAAACCAATCTTAACGGAGATCGACAAAAAATTGAGCGACAGTAGAAATGCACAAGAGTTATGGCTCACATATTTGAGGATGCATAACTCTAAGATTGTAGATAATTTCGTTGGTCAATTGAAATCCACGATGAAATTCACACACTGTGAACACTCATCACTAACCTTTGATCCTTTCTGGGATTTATCTCTCTCCATACCACAAAATGGTGGAAAACTAGATGGCCACCATAAAAATATAATAATTCGGTAAATAGGGTAAGAAATAATTTGTTGGTGTAGGGACTGACCGTCTAACAATGACGCATTGTATGGAATTAACACACTGTAAACCATGAAAAATGAAAAATAAATTATTATTTAGAAACATCAAGTAACAGTTTTTAGTAACAAACATTGAATAAACAGAATTGAGCTTTGAAAATCAACGAGTATGAATTTAGTCGAACCCATCAATATATTGTATTACAAAATTTATATTACACCAAAACATGGAAACTTGTCATGAAATTCACCTGCGTATAAACAAAGACACAATGTGTATGTTTATCTTGACAAAATTGTTTCTGGAAAAAATTATGTGGTCAGTTATGTAGTCTGGTAATCTAATGACGTATTTCCCGAAAGGTTGAATGAGTGCTCAGTCTTGTAGTGTCTGGATTACCGAATACCCTGTGAGTATGGCACTATATCAGTGAAACTGAGGGACCATTGAAAGTCCGCATTGCCAAGAACAAGCGAGGACGAACTAGCAAGTCGGTAATAGCAGAGCATGTTTGGAATCGTCCATGTAACATCAGGTGGTCCCAAGTTGAGATCATCCACAGAAAGAAACTCTGGTTCAAGAAGAAACTCAAATAAGCTGCATATATGTTGTCCAATGACGCATTCAGCCAATCTAGCGTAGAGATACGCAAAATTTTAAAAATGAAGCAGAAAACGGTCAACTCCTATAGAACTGGCAAGGGAGAAGAGGGGATAGGTGCAATCGCTCAAATGACCTATAAATAGTTATCTTCCATTGGAATGGTCCAGTCATTACCCGGAGACGATTGTGGATACTAACAATCGAAACGTCATGAAGTGAGTTGGTTTGAAATCTTTTTCAATTTCATTTTGAAGTTTTGCTAATCTCAATCTCTATTATTTTTACTCTGTGGTCATTATCATTTGTTATCCTGATTATTTTATTGGTTTTATTGTGTTTTCATTTCACGTTTCTTCGCTTAATATAGTTATAATTTTATTTTTTCCTTCATAGATTTCAAATCATTGATTCACGTATGGAGAGATTGCGGAAACCAACCCCACGTATGAATCATTGAAAATATTACTGAAATTATTACTGTCCTTCTGAACAATTCTTTGAATGAACTTCATCTAATGAGTAGGCACAATTTGTATTTCCATCTTATAAATCAAGAGGCATGTATCCAGGTCGCAGTTTAATGATGAAAGCATAGAAATGCATGGTCCTGGAATTTGTTGAATGGAATGTAATTTGTCATCTGCGCCTCATACAGGCGCAGATGACCATCTAGAAACACCATAAATAGGAGATTTCTTAATGTAAGCCTTAAACACAGCAATTTGGGTCAAAAAAGCCCTATTCCTAGGCTGAGCAATAGCTTCAATAAATACTGCCAGTAGATGAAAATTTGTTATGTCTTTATCTTACTTTAAAACTAACACAGAAAAGGTTTTCCCATGTTATCTATAATGAAATTTGTGAATATACAGATATAATTTGAAGTTTTACCTTTGTTTTCGTAAACTGGAGATATGTATATGTATCAGTGAATACTGTTTTTGATTTATACCTATATGTATTCCAAATCTGAATAAATGAGTGAATTTGCAGAAAAACAGAACATTTTTGAGAATACAACTCGAAAGTACTTGAAGACTATTAATAATGATAAAAATAATGTTTTTTCCAAAAAAAAAAGTAGAGTAGATTAACATATATATAGTAAGTTAAGTAACATTATTCAATAACGTGGTTATTATATGTTTTATTTTCCTCAAGCATGCTTGAGAAAGCTATTGTATAGCAAAACACGTGTCGCGGTATTTGTAAAACCCTTTATAGTGAAAATCTTACAATAAACTGTATTAATTAGTTTTTTTCTTATGAAAAAAGTTCACATAACTCAATATTTATTAAGAGACAAATGGATGTCGTGATGATTTTTGGTATCGTATGGACTTATTCTTATGAAAATAACAAGACCATCAATAAGTGAAATTTTTCTTGCTGTGTTTTTCTGGCCGTAGAGCTACATAAAAGAAAAACACAGAATAACCCTCAACTTTTTGAGGAATCATGATTTGCATTCACCTGGAGAAGTTTGGCAATCAAAAAAAACCTTGTGAACTCAATCATAATTTTGAACTTTCCAAAATCGGTAGCCTTAGTATTTATAAAATGAATTCATTATATGATTCTTCGGGTGAATCCACGGTCACACCAAACGCAAAGGTGGCTGTAACATCGTTGGTAAAACGAGTGAAAGAGTCTTTCATTTCCATTTCTATACAATATTTGTCTTTCTTAAGTAAATGACTGAGACTATTGTGGAAACTACAGGGATTTCGAATCAATTTATATTATATTAGACAATGGAAGTCCGAACTGATGAAATACACCACGAAACATTGTCAATCACCTTCAAATAAAATAATCTGTTTAAAATCTGTTTTTCTGTTAACCAGCTGTCGCACCCCTACGAACGACAACCCTCAGAAGTTGAAATTTGTGCGACCTCTTAAATTTTAACGTGTGATTCCTAACACGGCTTGGACGATAGCAAGTGAAAATCGATTGTTCAGACTGGGGCTTGAACCACCGACCAACACGGCAGTCAATTCGAGTGAGTGAACAAAGCACCCACGTCGAACCGCCTGGCTACCGACCATATAGTAACATACACAGTTAGGAATGTTCTGTTGATTTCAAGAAGTACCTTTATAGAAGATATCTGAACCCACTTTAGTGGTCTCTTTTTTCATACAAATAGTCACGAATAGCAAAGTGATGGTGAGGAGGTGTCTCATTGAAATTTCAACTCAATCCCATTGTGATGATCACTATATGTTCAAGAATATTCATTAACCCATTAACGCCCTAATTATTATTTTTTTCTGATTAAACCGACACCAATTCAAATATGGGAGTTTATAGTCCCTAGTTGCATTGACATCTGATAGTTACCGAAAAAATATCTGTCATCAAAAGAGGACACCGGGCATAGGCGACATTAACGATAAAAATTTGCAGTGCGACAAGATATTATTTATTCATGATAATATAGGAAATTACAAAATGAGTCAAACGTTTAAAGTGAAGAAATGAAAAAATTAAAAAACAAAATGAAGATTTTAGACAAATAAAATGAAGATCTCAGTTATTGTTTATAAATAATAAGTTTTGTCATGATATCGGCTAAAACAAATATGCACAATGTGATATTACATTTTTTGCAGAAAGTGTGTGGTTCACTCTGGCAGTAAATTAATTGACATCTCTGATGTTTTTCGCGCTTTTCAATAACGTGCCCAACCCTATCGAAACGTATATCATCAAATACTTTGGGCCTCGATGTCAACAATAGGCTGCTCGGTCTACCTAGTTGAATACGGTTTCCATGACCCAATTTCATATAAGTTATTGCAATGTTCCTCCTGAAATCTTTAATAGAGATGGACCCCATACCATAAGGTATATGAATTCACAACTGCCATGTCAACGATTCGAGTGAACAAGCACCATTTTTTACCTCGAATTGCTATTGAATGCTTTTCGAGGTGATCTACGCCAACCATATATTTATCATAGTTGCTTATCATTGCTGGTTGAGGAGTAGGTATTCTTTCTGTTCTAAGCCGATCACATCTTGAGACATTCACGATACAAAGTATTGTATCAAAATTAGTACCAACAAATTAGTTCCATCGAAAAAAAGTCACTTGATCAGCTGTATCGAACTGATAATCATAAGTTCCACGATCTTCTTTTTGTAGCTGTTTCACTTCTTTCAGTGGACACTTCCTCATACGGTTATCTCTCACCGTTCCTGTAGCTCTGAATTTCATTTCTCTCAATGGAAGAAGTAGATCATAGCTATTGAAAAAGTTATCAAAGTATACAATAAGGCAATTGTAAGGCCGTTTGATGATATAGGTAGGTTACACAGTTTTCTGCATTATCTATTCAGCCGGAATCGTACGACTGGCTGCTAGAGTTGTGAAAGAAATAATTGCATGTGTCCTCAAAAGAGGAAGCTGGATGCTAATGGGTTAATTTGAGAAATAGAGTGTCTTTGAACAATCGAAAGTAAATTTTCTGGTAAGAAAAACACCAACAAGTATGTGAACTTCATTGACTGAATGTGAGTTTCATTTAGACCGAAACTCTCAGTTGATATCAACAGTTAAGAGTCATGTGTAAAACAGGTGTTGAACAGCAAATTCGAGTCAGTTATCTTTCATACATCAAATGATTCTTCAAATTAGCAAACATTTGTCAAAGTCATATTCATTCAATTTGTGCATAGACTATATTGTTCCAAGTGGACTCGAAGAAAATAAATATCAAATACCCACAGCTCTTGTTGAACATGAAAGACAATTCGACACATTTTCACTTTGTACAACCGATCATTATAGACGTACAAACATATTTATCCAGAACACTTTTGAGCGAAATGATACATACCCTCAAACATGATAGTGTTAACACCAGAAGTTATGTCGATGGCTTCAATACCGCATATCTCAATATGCAATCAGTAAAGTACCTAAATAATTCCCCCTTCTCCTCTTTATATATTGGGGCATTCATATGTTCCATGTCTTTGTAAAGTGTTGTTATCTCGAAAACTTTATTAACTTCATTTATTTATTCACTATCATACAATCATATGAAAAATGTAACAAAAATTCATCATTGATGGACACATGTAACAATAATTTCTAATTTGTTATTGATTTTCGTTTATACGTTTGAATGCGAACAGAAATCCACCCTCCGAATTGAGGTTGAGGGTTGTCGTTGATATCTTGAGCGGAATTCCACTCTTAGTTGTCGGAACTATTTCGAATTTCGACAAAAGTTTGAAGAAGAGCAATTTTGTTTCCAGTAAGGCAAATCTTGAACCAATACAATTCCTGGGTCCAATTCCAAACGGTAGGTAAGTGTAGGAATTTATCTTATCTTTATTTTCTTCGTTAAATCTTTCTGGATCAAAACGATCAGGATCTGGGAAATATTTTGGATCATGTTGAATGCCGAAACTTGGGATTATAATGAATGTACCTTCGGCTAAGTATATGGGTTTTTCCTCAGCAGTTACTGGTTCGATTGTATATGGTTTAGTGCACACTCTGTCTGCGATAACACCATTTGACCATTTTCTCAAGGACTCTGAAAATGATTAAGGTATTATTCAGGTGACATTTTGACATACAAATAAACAGTGTTGAAGAAGAATACTTCAGTGAAGTTTTTTTCAATTATTATCACAAAATGTTTCAAATGGCTAGCAATGAAGCTGATAGAAAGTTATTTTGAGGTTTAAATTGCTGGAGATTGAATTCATTTGGAAAAACATTCGCAGAAAGTTCATTCCACATAAACGCAGGTCTACAGTTTCAAGAGTTCTTGAACAGTGAAGTTCGAGGTGTACTGAGTTGAACCTTAGGCAGCCACAGTCTGTCGCTTATTTCTGATATGTACCACTCTTGTTGGAATCAAAAGTGCGAAAAATCCAAAACGGAAAGACAAGACAAGTATACTGGAGAGCCATACAGAAAAATGGCATGGCAAATTTGGTCGGCAAACCCTCATGCCACACATTGCCAAAGGCCTCGGAAATATTAGGAGGAACAGCTATTGACCCTTCATATTTTTCGTTATTCCAATTGTTTCTGGGTTGCGTTATTCCAAGTATTGGTGACATACGATAGATAGAAGGTCGCCTGTTGATCTTTGTTTCCGGAAGCTATGTTGATGATCGCTCAAGATTTTGAAGCCTTCTGAATATTTGAGGGTGTTGAGGTTTACTGCCTTCTCCATGATTTTTGATATCACTAATAGTGAAGCAACTGGTCTATAGTCATTTGAAAGATTTATTTTCTTTGCCCTTTTCAGCCAAAAAATCTTCCAAATAACTATAGACCATCTCATGTACTAAATAGAGTTCAAGATAAGGAAGGTCAGCATAAGAATTGAAAAATGTGCGGGATACAAAGTCGGTTGAATCAGGGAAAAGTTACCTTCATGAGCATATTCAATAGATTATTTCAAATTCTGTTCAGTTCAGGATATATTCAAAAATTTACCAGTTCCCTTTCAATTTTTTTCGATTTTATTTAAAAAAAATGCTACTTTTTGAAGTGTACAGGTGATTGAAGAGAACGAAATCCGGGCTAGTAGCCCGTGATCGAGAGAAACCTGAGATATGAAACGTTTCGGATGTTACTGCGATAGACGTCATCAGTGGTATGTGGGTTCATTGTGAGAACGAAAGTAATATCTTAGCAACGTTGCTGAAATTTCACAGATAATTTACATAGAGTAGATTCGAATGATATTCAGAATTTCAGATGTTATAAGTTAGTGACATATTTCAGGGCAACAATATTTATTGTGTATTGACGAACTGAAATATGAATATGAGTTGATTTAGAAGCTGAAGTAAAACCGAGAAACATTTAACGTAAATCCACTAAATAATCATCGCGCCTTCAAAGATTCCCATTACACCAATTCTCTTATTTTCTCAACTTTGCTCCCCATTCGCGATTCCTATTAGAGCATAAATCAGTGGAGCATGTCTCGGTTATGCTCATCATATCGTCGACGAAATAATCCCATGTAAAAATGGCATTTAATCACTACATCTCCCCTGATAGGAATTTCATCTAATTACACACACACACCCCAAAACGCCGGGGCGAAGCGCATCACCCCGAGGCGGAGAGCGAGCACTCTTTGAAAAAGGCACTTTAGGCTCGGTGTAAATCGGAAGAAGAGAGGAAAGCGGAGCTGCAAGAATAATCTGTCTGCCTGTAAGGGATAACGCCATTGGCGTACGGATTCCAAAGGCGTAGGTAACTAACGCATTGTTGAAATGTTTAATAAAATAATAGGGTCAAACATGCTTTGCATTCCTGGTGACATGGGAAAACTAGAAGGCACTCCTACGGCATTAACGAGACGCTGGCGTTGCCTTATGCGCCTAAACTATACTGTACTGTAGAGTAGGGAGGGTGAGTGTAGGCCCACATCACTTAGGCCACATGTGACCCATTGTACATCCTTCCGAGGAGTTGTTCTCCTAGGTCATCGTTCATCCTGTCCTTTCCATGAGGGTGGATATGTCACTAGGATACATCTCCTTTATATCGGCAGGTATAGGTCGCCCAGGGCATGACTGATTCTTTGAGTCCATCTCATCTCTGTAGGGATTGAGCATGGGTGTGACATTTGGCTAGTCCTAAAATTCTCCAGCCGCTTCCTTGACTAAAAAATCGGTAATGCGATTAACTTTACTCCTGTCGTGCCCTTTAACCCACTTCAGGATAATGTTATTATCTACCGAAGCTTTGGCTAAATCTTGGTGGCACTCTAGTGCTAGCCCTGAGGTAACACGTTGTCTGTTCAAGGCTAATAGAGCTTGTCTGCTATCAGTGCAGATTGTTATGTTTTTGCCTAAAATTCCTTTCTTGGTTATTTCTTTTGTGGCGATTGAGAGACCAACCAGTTTTGTTCGAACCACGCTGGTATTTTATACCATTCTCTACTTAATTCTAAGGCATAGTGATCTGGAGTAAACTCCACATCCCGGTCCTTCTTTGGCTTTTAGCGGTCTCTAAAATGTGTATTGCATTTGAAGCATCCGACTCTGTGTTCTGTTTTATTTGTATTTTGTAGGGTTTATTAAACACAAACCTTCCTCTTGAAGATGATCACTTGGTAATTGAAACTCGTGTCGAGGTGTTGGAAATAACGNGGGTTTACTAAACATAATTTGCGCAGTAAGCGCTTCTCGCCTTAGGCTTAGCCTCAATTGAGACATTCCTACTTCGAGGCTCACACCAGCCGTGCGCAATTGTAACATGTCCATTGAAGCAACCTCCTTAACGTACAGGTACAAATGGGTCAGACCAGTAACTGATTCTATCGCCGTGTTTGTTGTTGTTATCATAGCCTCTGTGATGTTTGAATAAGCCAGTCGCTGTATTTGATATTATTTTTAGATGGACGTTGCCTATGGAACTTTCGGTCCCCCTGGCTATGGCTCCAGGTGACCGCACGGGGTCCTCTGACATTGCTCATAATCCACATATGTTCTTTTTGCTCTACTTTGTAGGTGAGAGTATCATGTTAGCTTCATGTCGAGGAAAGTACCAAGGCATTTCACCTCTCCAAAGAAGTTAAGTTTGCTTTTGTATATTTCGGGAGGTTTTAAGCCCGATAAACTTATTTTCCTGGTGAGAAGAACCATCTCTGTCTTCTTGGGATTGATCGACCCTGTTTCAATTAATGTGTGTCCATCTTGCGCTCTATCGCACAGTGTATTCACAAATTGGCAGGTTTGCAAGATAACTATCTCATCTGTGTATGCAATAGTGTAGAATCCATTATTGTTGAGGTGATTACTCAGGGTATCCAGAACTATGTTCCAAAGAAGGTTATACAGGGCTATTCAAATTCGTTTCTGTACGTGGGGATCTCGTAAACGATAAGAGATAGAGTGTCGCTTGAATCTTGGTAAAGTTGTGTATTCTAGAGGCCTATTCAATGATGTGAAACAATCGAATATAGCTCTTTTGGTTCTGGAGATATACAGGAAAAACCAAAGAATTCCAAATTATTTTTTTGCCTATATCCTCTTTATTCGCAGACATATTGGAAATATGTATACATTTTGCTATTGGAATTTGATGTGGGCTATCAGAATGTGTCCATGAATCTTTTATATAGGGTGTCATCTGACTTGGGCCACCCCTTTCTTTGGATTTTTAAATTATTTGTTGTAGTTTTCGGATCGTTGACGTTCACTTGATACTGAGAAATTATGTTTTATTCTATATTTCCGGATTTTTCGGTGATATTTGATTATAATTGGGTGAATTATTCTGATAGCCCACACCAAGTGCCAATAGCAAAATGTGGACAGATTTTCAATATGTCTGCGAATAAAAGATGTAGGCAAAAAACAATTTGGGATTTTTTGGTTATTCCTGAATATCTCTAGAACCAAAAGAGCTATGTTCGATTTTTTACATCATTGAATAGATCTCTAAAACACGCAACTTTGCCACACTTTAACTGACACTCTATCTCTTATCGTTTACGAGATCCTCTTGTACAGAAATTAATTTGAATAGCCCTATATAAACGGTAATACGATATAATATAGTGCTGAATAACAAGTGCCCATTTAATTAAATTTTGAATTGAAGTTTTTCATCGGGTTCCTGTGAGGAGACTGCGAATAATAAATAATATTTCAATTCTGAATTCGAATAAAGATGAAGATGCTACCCACCTGATATGATCATGTCCATGTACTTCATTTTCAATAAGGCGTCATATGTTATTACTCCATTACATTTTTCTAGTGTGTCCTCGATTTCTATTCTCAATTTTCGTTGAATATCCTGATTCACGGCTAATTCGTATCCCATGAAGCACATCAATGATGCCGATGAATCAAAACCGCCCAAGAAAAATACCAATGCCTGTGCTGCGATATCCAAATTCGTTATTTCTATTTTCTGGCGGATATGTTTACCTTGAAAAATGTTATATGATTTGAAAATATCATTCAAATTATTGCAAAAATTATGACAACGATAGCCAATGCATATCATCACATCGTTATCGTTGAAAACTAGTTGAACAGCTTTTAGAGATCTGTTACACAAAATTGATTTTTTGATAATTCAGTTCAACTCACAAAACCAGCAGGATCAATTGATTGTAAACAAATGCCAATTGGGAATTGTTTGACTCATCCATTTATTTTGAATTTTACTGAAACATTAAAACATCATGTGCAACGATATTTTCCCTGTACGTATTTCTGAAGGTTATTGGATATGGGTATCTCATATTCTGCGCTCACCATGAGTTCGATATGATGTGAATTGCAGTGAATTTTGGAACAAGAATGCTATTGAAATATATTTATTGAAAACACTTTCTCTTTAGCAGAGGAAAGTCAGATGAAAGCAACGAGTATTCCTCAAACATACTGGATAATTTGATTCAGAGACTGTAAATCCACGACTTTTCAAGAAAATAAAGACTCAAAATTTATAGTTGTTCCAAACGAACCAAAATACACCAAGGGGTTGGTTCAAATTTTTGAAAAATTCAATTTTGAAATGCTCTTCAAAACTCCTCGCACACTTGCATAAGTGTTAGACAACTAGAAAAACAAGACAATGGACAAGAACAAGTCTGATATTCACGAAATCAGTTGTCGTTATTGCGATGAAATATGTTGATCAAATGAGTGGACAATAACTGCATGAAATAGATTTGGAAAAGCTGAATACACCTTATTGAATTAATGAATCGAAGAGGTTTCTTTGTATTAAAGTGTATAATTTTTAAAATTCTTGCAGGCCGCTTTCGACTTTCGTCATCATCAGTGCTCACCTGAAAGTAAGTGATCTAATAGAAAAGGAAGTTTAGTGAAAATTGAAGTTGAAATGTGTCAAGTGTCATGTTGAAATAATGGTACCAACTTGAGGAGTGATCCATTATGGATTTGATTAATTATGTAGAGGAAAAATATTGAATAAATTGTATTAGTAAAATGTGATTAATTAATAATTCATAATGTTAACATAACAACATAACAAATTGTTGAACATTAACTTATCTCCCTCCAATTTCAATTTAGAATTGAATACATTGAAACAGATTGCTGTCAACAATGGTTATCAACCATCCATTATTCACAAATTAATCAGTAAATTTAAACTCAGATCAGATAGAAGATTGGCCTTCAACTCTACCACCTTGGTTAATTCACCTTCTATGAAATATTTTTAGTAAATTCCAAAGATAAAATCAACAAATTACACAGAACTGGAGTCTACAAGCTTGACTGCTCTGATTGTTCGGCATCTTACATTGGTAGAACCTGTAGACCACTTTTTACTCGTATTAATGGGCATTTAAAAAACCCCGACAAATCTGCTTTTGGCCACCACATAAAATTTCACAATCACACCTTTAGTCCCAATAGAAATTCCAAAATATCACATAAAATAAATAATATTTCCTTATACTTGACTTGTTTGAACAGTTGGAGATTTCTAAAGAACTTTCCAATAATGATCATTGTTTGAATACTCGAATAAACTTAAACAGAAATATTCTTCCCCTTAATAAAAGGATTATGAATTATTAACTATTCACATTTTACTAATACAATCTATTCAATATTTTTCCTCTACACATTCAATCAAATCCATAATGGATCACTCCTCAAGTTGTTACCATTATTTTAACATGACACTCGACACATTCTGTCTCAAGTTGTCCTTCTTCATATGATACTTTGACTGAACCACATGGCCTCAATCTAAAAATGTATTTTCTTGGCTATAAGCCTATTTTGTTTTATATAAGTCAAATATTACTAATGTGCAATTAACTTATTTTGATACTTCCTGTTGCCTGACAAGTAAGTTATCTCAAACAATTTTTCCAAATTTCTTAACCTTAAAAAAATTTTACAACTTCAATTATCACTAAATTCCCTTTTCAACTAGATCACTTACTTTCAGGTGAGCACTGATGATGACGAAAGTCGAAAGCGCTCTGCAAGAGTTTTAAAAATTATACCCTTTAATACAAAAACCTCTTCGATTCATTAATTCAAATAAGTGTATTCAGCTTTTCCAAATCTTTAAATACGTTGAGTATTTACAAACAAATTGTAAATCAAAGATTATTGTTGTATTTGATGGATACTTAGATTATAGTAAAAACATAAAAGCTATGGAGCAGCAGAGAAGAATGGCTGCAATTTCAAAAACATAGGAAGTTTGTTTCGACGAAACCATGGTTTTACCAATTAGCCAAGAAAAATTTCTATCAAATAGCAAAATAAAGAAAATCTGGTTACTATGCTTATTGAAAAATCAGAAGCTGTCGACATCATCACTAAACAGGCCAGAGATGATGCGAATGTTCTCATTATTGAGACAGTTATTGAAGAATCTAAACGTCAAAGAAGAGCAATTATAGTCGGTAAAGATATTGATTTACTTGTGATTTTAATTGGGCGTACACTATCTCTTGAACAAGACATTTTCTTTAAAAAAGTTGGCAAAGCAAATGTGAAAACGGAAGAGTTTCGACAAATATTCAAGTTCTAAAAATCACATTTTGTTCCTTCACGCTTTAAGCGGCTGTGATACGACTTCTGCGCTCTTCAAAAAAGGAAAAAAAAACGTTTTTAAGAACATCTAGAAACTATCTAATCTGGATGAACTTGCCGCAGCATTTGAAGAAGAAAACTGCCCGGTTCAAAGATTATTTGATAGTGGATTGCAAACTTTATTAGCTGTTTATAATGCTCCAAAGTCTGTAGATACTATCGATCATCTTCGTTATGCACAATATGTCAAGCTAACAAAGCTCAATAAACCTGTGCAGTTATCAAATATCCCATGTGAGCAGCTCACAAACATTTTAATCGTGTTTATTATTAAGTTCAACTTGGTTTGGAACCCCAGGAATGAGGTTGGATAATGCGTAACAGATTGCTAGAACCTATCATGACCATTTTACCACCTGCTCCAAATGAGTTACTCAATACGATATTCTGTAACTGCAAAAGTGGTTGTGGTTCAAGATGTGGATGCAGGAAATCGGGGTTGCAATTCTTTTCAGCTTGTGGCCAGTGTAATGGGCAAGCGCTTGTCTGAATGCTGTACCATATGAGACCGATGTTAACGAAGATAGGTCCTTTGATCCAGAAATCATGGAAGAACTGGAAACGAATCTGGGTGAAGATGAAAATGAAGATGATAACGCCCTTGAATTTTTACAGCTGCGGGAGGACGACGACGATGAAGAAGAAATTTGAAATTAAAACTCATTATTCTTTTAATTATTTCATCTTTTTAATTTTGACATTCACAAATGTATCGAATGAGATTTTTTAAAAAAATTATAATTTGAAATTTTATTCATTTTCATGTTTATTTATTCAAGAATGATTACTATAGATTAGATTTAAATTATAATGTGATATATATTTTTCCTCTACAAATTTATAACAACACGGGCAGATTACTATAGATTAGATTTGAATTATAATGTGATATATATTTTTCCTCTACAAATTTATAACAACACGGGCAGGTAAGTGTTGAATAAATTGATACTGAATTGAAAATGAATAATAAATGAAAAAAAATATTTAAATATAATGTATTTGTCAATAAAAAATGAAAATTATTCATAATTATTGATAAAGTAATAATTTATAAACCTCAAATGAGCTGATTTCGATCGGGACAACCAGTTGATCTCAAATAATTTTTAATTTGCGATCGCGCTGGCCTCTATCTCGAAAACGATTCAACGTATGAAAAAATGTTTGGAACAAAAGTTGTAGAGAATTCAATTTTCTACAATATTGATTATATATTTACATAGAATTTTTTGTAGTTAGTAATATAGGTAAGAGAGTTCCAGCCCAAAATCTCATGTATTTTCTTATGGCGCTTCTCTCTGGACCTTTTTGGACCTCAGGCCCACTTCTCACGGAAGGGGTAAAGGTCAGCGCCTCGTCTCTGCCAGACGTCCATTTTGTTTAAACTGAGCCTCAGCATTCAAAGCCCACTTCAGACCACCTCCACTCCTCCACTTTTCGTCATTACCCAGTTGACCAATCAGAAGCTACCGCGCATACAGCGGGAAATTAAAACCAGTAGATGAACAACACCGATACGAGCTCACTTCAAGGTCGTGCGTCGCTGGTAAGTATTTCATAGAGAAACTTCAGTGAGTGGAAGAGAAACGTGTGACGTCATCGACGCAGGATGGAATGAGTATCGTAGTGATTCAAGCGTGGAACTCAGCCCTCTTAGTACTCCGCCTCACCTATCGGCCCCCTTAGTACTCTGACCATAGGCCAACTTGAGACTCCGCCCCTCAGGCCCCCTTGTCACGTAATCCTAATTAAAAAAAGTTTAGTTATGAGAATCGAACCCACAACGTCTGCGTGGTAGACGCAGATACCCCGATACCAATGTAAGATATTGAAAGTAACTGCGAATGCGGTATTTACAGCGTGAGTTTTGTCGGGACCAAAATTGACTCATTTTATATACTTGACCGCATTTTTTTTATTTTCGTAGAATGTAATCGTCATCATCATGTTGAAGATAGGAAAATATACTTAGATTTGGGAAAGAATTGATATTTTCCACATATAGTCAGTGGGCATACTTGAAGACTGGCTATAAATCAAATCATCTAAAAGAACAATTCGTTCAGGCCAGTCTCAGCTCCCTACACTGTAGTTTAATGGACTGACACCTATCAGAAAACAACTACTCCCCTGGCTAATACCACGAAAGGCGTTGGAATATATCCGACAGGTGTCAGTGCAGGATTCTTCACTGAAGTTATTCCTGCATATGCTGTTGGCGATACAACTGTCGCAATAGATTTTCAATTATTGGAACACACCTGCAGACCAGTTTCGGGCTGTTTGGCAACTCGCCAGTGCAAGGTAGTGTATGTCATCAACATAAAGTCAATGATTTCCGATAATTGAAAATCAAATTCCTTCAGAGTATCATTCCTCGAACTAAGCTTCAGCTTAGTACGAATGCAGAATTCATCGACACATAAAACACAAAAAATGGCCGCAACATGTCAGAGGGGCTCTCAGTTTCACTAATAATGATCAGATCATCACGCACAATACGTCAAATGAAAATTAAATTCATAAGCATTCATCAACAGAGAAAAACAAAGATGGCGTAACATGTCAAAAGGACATTAGGCCACATCTTCGTTAATGACTGTTAAATCTCAACATGCAGCACATTAGATGAAAAGAGAAGGGGTACAGAATTCATCGACAGAGAAAAAAAAAACGAAGACGATGCCAAGAGGGCACTAGTTCACGTCTTCGCAGACAGATTATGATGTAATGCACATGAAAGGGGTATTATCGATGTTGAAATTAATGAAGGAACGACAGGGCGACATGTCAAATAGGCATAAGGTGTGATGAAATAATTTCGAAATACGTATGAGAAGCATATGTTGAGAAAAAAATGAAAATTTGATTATCCACTCCAACGTATATTTACGTTTCATGCAAAAATAAATACATCCGGTAATGAAAAAATCATCGTGTACCAAAATATTTGATATATTTGGATCCCTCATGATGGAAAGGTTTGGAATCCGCCAAAAAGGTCACTTCCGGTTTTCACTTCCGGTCGTTAGATTTCAATGATTTTGACACCAATGGATTCATTTCGATGTCAAAAAATATAATTATTCATTTTCCGAAGCCAAAAGGACCTCATTTCCTATTTCCGTTATATTAGCTGCAAGAGGTCGATGTTGGAACTAATTTCAAATGATTTCATTTGTAGATTATGGAAAAAATAATATCAAGCGCCTAATGTGGAACAGCATGGAAAGAATTGCAAACAAAATCATTGAACGAATTTGAAATTTAATGTTATTAGGTTACGAACAACTATAAGTGAAATTCAAAGGCAGCAGTTCGAATCATAATCAAACCAAAAGGGGCTTTGGAGGGGGAGGCGAGTGATTCTGAAATTCACGGAATAACGAGAGGAGAATTGCAAATACAAAGAAAAAACATTGGAAAAACTTGAAATTCAATGTTGTTAGGTTACCAACAACTGAGTGAAATTCAAAAGCAGCAGTTTGAATCATAATCAAACCAGAAGGGGCCTTAAAGTTTGGAGTTTCACTATTACACTGTCACCACTAAACTGGGTAGGTTGGCGTGAAGTTGTGTGTAGTTGATGTAGTAAATAATAAACTATTTCGATCCTGAAGTGAATGAGAGGAATGTCCGATAAAATACACGACTGCGATCGATCTGTCATTGATTATTTTACACATTCAAAAATACTTGGAGTATTCCTTATGACATTACAATTGTCATTTATCTGATTTCTGAATTCATTAATATCTAGTGCAGGAGATGACCTCATGGATAAAAATCTAGAATATTCATATCAGGACTGCGAGCTGGTTAATTTTGAAGTCCTACACGTCCAGTCAAAAAAATAAAAAGAAAGGTGGCGTATTGTATGATGGAGCGGTCATTTCTATCTCATTATCATCATCAGCGGTCATTTTCATCTCATCACGTGTCAGTTTGAAGAAATAACCGTTCACAGATCAAAATCAAATAAATAAAACGAATAAACGAGAATACAAAATCACGAAGCGTCAGTGGTGAGACCGTTGCTTGTATGTGATAGATTAACCTAAATACAATTTATTGTAGTTTTAAGACTAAAAGTGATTTATTTACCTAAATATAATATTATTGTAGTTTCAAGACAAAATTTAATTTAATAGTACAAATCATACAATTTTATTGATGTGTACGTCACGTCACGTCACGTATATATCATTGAGATATGAACCATATTTGGTGTTGACATAGTAGGGTGTATTATCATAGTCGGGGGTATTGTCATAGTTGGGTATGTTGTCATAGTTGGGTAACCACCTATGCTCACACTCTGCTCTCGGTTTGATAAATAGTCTTCCAATAATTTGTATATTTTTCCTCTCATCCCGTAATTTTCCAATTTTCTGATGTTGGACATTTTTATTCAGTCAAACAATTTGAATTGAATCAATCAAAAAAAACATTTTCTGTGAGGCACAGAAAGTTGTCACTCAGGATCGGTAGCCTAGCGGTTCGGCGTGAGTGCTTTGTTCACTCACTCGAATTGATTGCCGTGTTGGTCGTCGGTTCAAGCCCTAGTCTGAACGATAGATCTTCACTTGCTACCATCCAACCCGTGTTAAGAATCACACGTTAAAAGGTGAGACCTCGGTAATCCTTAGCTCGCACAAGTTTCGACTTTTGAGGGTTGCCGTTCGTAGGGCTGCGACAGCTGGTTAAAAGAAAAACAGATTTTGAACAGATTTTTTTTTGAATAGGATGTTGGTCAATATAGAAAATCAGTCTACTTTGTTTGAATCATAATGATTCGTAACGGCGCCGTCACGTGAAGGACCAATATTTCACCTTTCGAATATATATTTGTATAATTTCCTGGACCCGGATGTCACGCAGGTAGCTATAGCTGCCTCCGTGGTGATTTTGATAGTTTTCTTGTGAACACGAGATCTATCAACTGAAACCACAAGTGTGCGGTTGGCTCCTGTTGGTGGCTCCGTGCATTTGTATTTCTATCTTTTGGTAACCAAGTGTACAAATAGAAACATTCAGATTCTGTCAGTAGTTCCACTTTGGTATATTTGAGCATCGTATCCCACGTAAGGCCTGGTAACATAAAATAGTGGGCAGGGTCCAGATTATGAGTCCTAAGGCAGCTAGCACGTAATTGTTCGAATACGTTAGCGAGAAGGAGGATATCTGTTTTCATAAATAAATCGTTTTCATATACAAATCCACATATTGTCCCAAAGTCTGACAACTGAATTCCTTCCACACATCCTGGGCTCGTTGATATAGTCTACTGAGGCAGGGCTTATCTTCTAATTTGTTGTAGAAGGCATCAATAGGGGGCAAGCAAGATTCATCAAATCTATCGAAAGAATCAATATGATCATAAGGTATGACTCCCTTCTTAGTGAGTAATTCAACCAAGTCTTCAGGTAATTCCGAGAACTGAACCTCAACATTAGGAATCTATGTCAAGTATGATGATAACATATCCAGAGATGAATTCATAAAGCGGAATGAATCGATGAATCGAAACTGCACTGGAGTATCATCCACATGTTTCGTGAAGGAGATGTACTTTTCTTTCGTGATGGGGAGCAGGTCAATCGTACCCCTCATTCTAGATGCAATATCTGTGATGATGAAATGTGCATCATAGCGACTCAAATTGTGAAAGACTACGGGAACTACATGAGTATCTTTGTAGTTTATGTTACAACCTACGTGCGTGGGGCCATGATAGTTATCACGTGGTATGAGTTTGTTATGGTCGCGAACTTTCATGTCTTTGGAAGTGAAGGACCCTTCGCAGATGTGACAGTATGTAGCTCTTCGAAACTCAACTTTTTGCTCTGCAGTCATATCGATGTCGTATGAACACCAAAACACTGTAGTCATATCTTCAGCTAGTTGACTGCATACAATCTTCTCCACGATATGCCCTATAGAAGGATAGGGTATCATCGTATGAACACTCCAAGTAGTAACCCACAGCTGCCGGAATATAATGTTGAGGTTTATTAGGATCATCAGTATCGTCATCATGAAGTCGGCGTATACGACGAATGAAGCCTTTCCTTTATTTTTATGGTTTTTGAACTAGAGAATGCTTTCACCCTCCTCAGGCATCTTGATGGCTGTTTCATTGATTCTCTGGCAATCCTCAATATGTTTTTGTAATGTTTCTTGGTATCGAAAGTACTGTAGACAGCGATCACAAAAGTACTTTTGACCATGTGCTTCACTCAACTGTTTTGATAAGAGCCTTAATAAGTTCTTCATCCATACGTAGTGATAGCAAACTGAAGTTTCACATTCATCATAATTGTCTTGAATCAGCAGTAAGCAAGTCTGTTTTTCTTACCCTCCGTGAGGTATGAAGGCAGGGTAATGAACGTTTTACATTTCTTCTGAAGGATGTTAACATTGATGGAAATATCATTTAGTTTTTCAAATTTCGGAATCTGCTTGAAAGTCATCGGTCACTGTATGCCATCCAATTTCAGAACGCTGGAATAATGAGGGTAGGATGATGTTCTATTTGGATGATTCTTATGGTCAACAGGATATAGAGCTGAAGTCACTGCCCTGGCATCGTCGTTCTTAACATTAACGCAAGCCTTTTTCTGCGAAGTTTCAGGTGGAAGTTCTATGAATGATGACCCCAGCTGCGGTGTGAGCTTATTAATTCACACCCAAGTTCACAATCTTCTTCAACGCTCAGCCACTGTCCCTTTCTTGAAACTCTTTGAGAAGTCGATGCAAAAAAAAACAAACGAAAATAGATACTAGCACTTGAAATTCAGCATGCTAGGAATTTCATTCATAAGCAAAAGACGTTCAATTTTCTTCTTGAATATAATACAATTTGAATCCTTTAGTTCGTTAGGTAATTTGTCAAAGTGCAAGGTTATGTAATAAGAAAACGATCCACGATAATGGGGAGTTTTGTGGTGAGGGGGCGTGAGCAAGTGCTTGAATTTCAAATTAAGATTATGAACTTTGGTTCGAAACCTGAGTTTGTTGGTGAGATAAGCAGGCTTCATGTGATTTATTATTTTGTGGAATAATGTACATGCATGTAAGATACGCCGATTTTCCATATTCAACCAACCCAATTTTGGTAAGTGATGTGTCACATGATCCCGTCTCCGCAAACCAGTGATCAATAAGACGCATGAGTTCTGTAATACTTGCAGTCTTCTCTTATCGGTTTGTAACAGATAATGACCGTACACCACATCAGCATAGTTCGCATGGGATAAAACAAGTGCATCGCAAAGAATTTGTTTAGAATGGCGATTCGGTATTGTTGTTGTTTTGAGGTTACAATACCCTCTTTTAAAAATCAGTGAGACATGCGATGAAAATCTTAGCGACGGATTTATCAGCAAACCAAAAATTAATCGCTCAGGTGCCCTAATTTTATCACGGGGTCTCAGAGATCTACCACTATTAGTTTCATCACCTTCCATATTACCATTTTTCGTATTCATTAACTGTTCACTACTGGGAGTCCCCGTTTTTCCCATCCAATCTACAATATTTTCTTTTAAAGCTGATCGTGGAGTGAAAGAAACATTATTTGTTTTAGATATTGTATTTAAATATTCTTCGTCTGAAAAATCTTTTTTTAATCGATTCATATGTCTTTTCCATGTCAATCCACAATCGGTTTCTACCAGGAAAGTTTTTCTGCCCAAAATGTCTTTAATTTTACCATGATACCACTTTTGAACATTTTCACGATAATCTCGTGCATATACCAAATCATTTATCTCATAGTTCACATATTTTTTATGTCCATAATATCTTGTTTGATAATTTTGTTTAGATTTCACTACGGCTTCCACAGAAGGTAACAGTAAATCAAATTTAGTTCTTAAACTTCTACCAAGAAGCAATTTAGAAGGTGTTTCTCCCGTGGTCGAGTGTGGGGTGTTACGATATTGAAATAAAAATCTATTGATTATTAAATGGGTGTCTAACCTTGAATCCTCAGTTTTACTTTTAATAATAGCATTTTTGATAATTTTAACCGCACTTTCAGATGGGTGGTAAGGTGCCCCTATAAGATGTTTGATACCGCTTTGCTTTAAAAAACGTTGGAATTCAAAACTTGTGAATGTTTTTGCATTATGCGTACAAATTTCTTTCGGTAATCCATATCTCGCAAATAATTCTCGAAACACCTTTATAGTATTCAAAGATGTAATATTTGACATTTCGAAGCCCTCGATCCACTTAGATGTAGCGTCGATGACTAAAATTTTTTTTATTGAAACATGGCCCAAAAAAATCCGCATGTAGCCTGGTCCACGGATTACTTGGCCATTTCCATACAGACAAAGGTGTTTTTGTAACATTAGGAGCTAATCTACAGCAAATTTCACAAGACCGGGCCATATTTTCAATTTGACTGTTTATCAAAGGCCACCACATATAAGCCCGAGCTAAAAGTTTCATCTTTCAAGTTTGCTTTGATTCAGTTTTTCTTGGCTGTGTTCAGGTGTCCTCGCAAAGCCTTATGAGTGATTCGATCCTGTGGACTCGAATCATTTGCTACAAAAATCTGCGTTCCTTTCAATTTATTGATGTTGCGGAAGATTTCTAACATTTTCCAGTAGGCCAATAATTCAGTTTTGAGAATTTTCGCAACACCGGAAAGTAATAGATATTGTCGATATGGGACAAACTGAGTTCTATGTCCAATATGTTGCTCAGATAAGAGAGTGAATCCACTGGATCTTTTTCTTGAAGGCCAAATACGAGCAAGTTATTTCTACGAAGTCGGTCGTCTAGTTGAGCCATTTTCCCGTCCAATATCGTTTTTTCCTGTTCAAGTGTGGATAATTTGTGATTGACGATAGAGAGGTCGCTCTGTATGAGTTCTAAAGTTTCCTGAGATTTGTCGAATTTTTTATCAAGGTTTTACATCAACTTGAACACATCCGCTCGCGTGATATCATTAGGAGTAGGCATTTTCAAAGGAATCCAAAACAACCTACAACGTGAATCGGAAGCAATCATCCGTACTACCGTCTTATCGTATGTCAAGTTTCTTCTATCTCCGATAAGATTGCTAGTTGATAGTTTTTACAACAAAATTCTCATTCGATATCAATTGTGAGAAGTGAATATTCGGATGTGATTGCGTAATTATGAAGATGAGACAGCTCACCAGAACTTGAAGATGAAGGTAACTCTTTCCACAATGACTAGGAAAAACAAAGAAATTTTTATATTGAAATTAACTGCCAAAATCACAATAAAAGCGGATCACGAGACGTATTTGTGTCACGAATACGAACAGATAAAGATATTATTATTATAGAGATATTATTTTGACAGAGTTTCCTAATGTTATGGTTCAGTTCTCGGAGTTACCTGAAGACTTGGTTGAATTTCTGAACGGAAGAGCTCATGCGAACAATAATTTTATTTGAACAATTATGACCCTTCAAAACCTGACATATACCTCATGTATTTCAACGTGAACAACCAGTATGGATAGGCGATGTCTCAGTATTTACCATATAATGGGTTTAAGTGGTGTGATACCAATATTGACGTTTTATCAATATCCAATGAGAGCGTCGTGGGATATATGTATGAAGTTGATCTGGAGTATCCTAAACATCTACATGATTCACATGAACACTTGCCATACTGCCCTGAACATATAAATCCAAAAACAAAAAAGCACCCCAAATCGATAAAAGAGCTCACCAAATTGATGGCTACCCTCCATTCATCATCTTGTTATTACGAAAATTCATCGAGTACTTCAATTCAATCAATCACCATGGTTGAAGTCCTACATTGATTTGAATACAGAATTGCGGAAAAGGGATTCGAATGAGTTTGAAACAAAAACTCTTCAAGCTATTGAATAACGAAGTATTCGGGAAAACGATGGAAGACTTTAGAAAAAGAGTCAACATTAAACTCCTCACCAAATGGGCTGATCGCAACGGAGCCGAAGTCTATATTTCTAAACCAGAGTTCAGAAATTGCATATTATTCAATGAGAATTTGGTGGCACTCGAACTGAGGAAACTGCAAGTTTATCTAAATGAACCGATACAAGTAGGACAAGCTATTTTAGACTTGGCAAAGACTGCCATATACTATTTTCATTATGGCTATATGCGCCATAGATTCGGAGATAATTGTGTGTGTTATGTCATCGTGCAAATAAAAATGATATTTCCTATATGGTACCACTTTATTGTATCTCCAACAACGGTAAGTACTCGACTGCGTTTTTAGAGCAAGTCTACATGAAAAACATTCGAGTACAAAAAGATCTTAATATACAGGACTGGAAACTAACAACTATGTTTTATTATCAATATATGACAGTGTGATTCTCTATACCGATACAGATAGTCTGATTTATGAAATATGCAATCAGAATCCTTATGAAATCAAATGTCAAGATTGTCACAAATTCTTCGATACTTCGGATTACCTGTCCAATAATCAGTTTAACGTTCCTTCGGTAAATAGAAAGGTTCTCGGGATGATGAAAGATGAGAATAACGCAATTCCGATGACTGATTACGTAGGTCTTAGGTCGAAATTGTATACAACAAGGTGTTGGTGACGGAGGATGGTATCAATGAGAAGCGTCAGCAGTTGGTAAATGATGGCTATGATGAGGATGAAATTAATCAAATCATCTCATGCTTGGGGGTTACCAAGAAGGCAAAGGGACTCAAATCTTCTGTGGTGAAGAATAAAATTACTTTCGATGAGTATGTGAATTGCTGAGATAAATATCCTGAGTGACAACTCTCTGTGCCTCACAGAAACGGTTCTTTTTGATTGATTCAATTTCAATTGTTTGACTAAACGAAATCTCCAACATCTGTGGACGGATATTTCTTCAAACTGACACGTAATGAGATGGAGATGCGCTTATTTTCACACAAATTTTCGTGACACGTTACATTGTAAATCATATGGGTTTTTGGAAGAAATGTTGCTTGAAAAATGCGTGTTTTTCGCTGCGGTTAAAGTGACCAAAGTGACGTTTCAGCAGGTTATATTTTAGCGAAATTTTTAAAGTGACTTTCCATGATAGAAATCACCGCTTCATCATATAATACGCCACCTCTTTTTCATTTTCACTGGACGTGCAGGATTCCAAAATTAGCCAGCTCGCAGTCCTGATATGATTATTCTAGATTTTTATTCATGGGATCATCTCTTGTATATAAAACTCCTGTACTAGATATGAATGATTTTAGGAATCAGAAAAATGACAATTGTAATGTCATAAGGAATACTCCAAGTATTTTTGAACGTGTCAAATAATCAATGACAGATCAATCGCAATCGTGTTTTCTATAGGACATTTCGCTCATCCACTTTAGGCTCGAAATAGTTTTTTATTTACTTTTGGTTTCCATCATCAACTACACACAACTTCAAGCCAACCCACCCAGTTTAGTGGTGACAGTGTGATAGTGAAAACGTGTCTCGTGAATTTCAGTATCCCTCACCTCCAAAACTTCAAGGCCCCTCTTGGTTTGATTATAATTCGAACTGCTGCCTTTAAATTCCACTTATAGTTGTTCGTAACCTAATAACATCGAATTTCAAATTTGTTCAATGATTTTCTTTGCAAGTCTTTCTATGCTGTTCCACATTAGACGCTGTATGTTATACTTTTCATAATCTACAAATGAAATCATTTGAAATCAGAACCAACATCGACCTGTTGCAGCTAATATAACGAAAATAGGAAATGAGGTTCTTTTGGCTTAGGAAAATGGATAATTATGTTTTTTGACATCTAAATGAATCCATTGATGTCAAAATCATTGGAATCTAACGACCAGAAGTGTCAACCGGAAGTGACATTTTTGACGGATTCCAAACCTACCCACCATAAGGAATCCAAATATATCAAATGTTTTAGTATACGATGATTTCTTCATTACCGGATGTGTTTATTTTTGCATGAAACTTAAAGATAAGTTAAAGGTATATAATCAAATTTTAATTTTTCTCTCAATATCTCTACGACTTTACATATGCTTCTCATACGTATTTCGAAATTATTTCATCACACCTAATGCCTATTTGACATGTCGTCATGTCGTTCCTTCATCAATTTCAACATCGATACCACTTTTATGTACATAATCTGTCTGCGAAGACGTGAACTAGTGCCCTCTTGGCATCGTCTTCGTTTTTTTTTCTGTCGATGAATTCATGCCCCTCTGACATGTTACGTCATCTTTGTTTTTGCTCTGTCGATGAATTCTGTATAAATTTACTTTTCATTTGACGTGTTGTGCGTGATAATCTGATCATTATTAGTGAATATACAACTTAATGCCCCCCTGACATGTTGCGGCCATTTTTTGTGTTTATTTCGTCGATGAATTCTGCATTCGTTTCTCTTTCATTTGATGTGCTGCACGTTGAGATTCAACTATCATCAACGAAGATGTGACTTAGTGCCTTCCTGACATGTTGCGTCATCTTTGTTTTTTCTTTGTCGGTACATTCTGCATCAATTTTTTTTCCAGTTGATGTGCTATACGTCACAATCAGATCAATTTTAGCGAATATAAAACTTAGTGCCCTTCCGACAGTTGTGCCATTTTTTTTTCTAATAACTCATTTCCACAAACCATCACGCATTTTTTACCACGCCACCACCTCCCACGCTGACTATGTCACTTTCAAAGTTTTATTGTTTTATCACTATCATTATTACTATTATTCGACTCACATTCTCCATTTCAATTTCAATCATAATCACACAATCAATCAAGCTATATTTGATATCTCCATTCTGATTGGCTAACCGAAATCACTCTGTAACAGAAGTTAGGCTGAGTGTTCCACAATATTCCGTTCATGAGTCTGAAAATTCGCAAAATAAATCTTCATACGACAAAGCATAGACTTTAGTCATTTCCTGGTGATACTTACTTGGTTAGCGAAATGCGTTAAGTGATAAATGACTATCATTTCGGAACACGAAAAAGGGTTACGACAATAACGATGAAACGATAACGAATAAATGCACGCAAAACGGTCGAAAACGCACGCAAAACGGTCGAAAACACACGCAAAACGATCGCACGCAAAACGGTGGTACGCAAAACGGTCAAAACGCTTGTAAAACGGTCGCTTTCCCCATTTTCGAATGTTAACTCCACAATACATAACTCCTCGACAACTTTGGTGCCGTCTCCTCCTTCTCCTGATCATGCTAACTTGGTTAACAAAGATACGAGACTTAGTGTACTTCCGACATGTTGGAACGTTAGACTTCTGTTAAAGCGGCATTTTTTTTCTTAAATGATGTATTTTTAAACGCCCTGTCGGTTTGATATCATAATTCAAACCGACATGTTTTTTTCTTGAATGATGTATTTTGACGCACCCTGTACACTCCGACGCCATGTTTATTTTCAATGATGTATTAGAGATACCTTGTAACAAAACAGCAACACCACGACGGGGCGAGCTGGATAGGTTCGTGCACTTGCCATTAATTTAAATGAAACTCGGGCGTTTTCCAACACTTTCAATTCCCAGCAGAAATATTGAAATTCCGTGAAAGTGAAAACTGCAAATCACATAAATAATAATCTTCCTATAGAACAGAGTAACAAATGATTTTACCTGCACCAGACTCGAGAAACCTTAATCAGAATTTTTATTTGAAAACTCATTCGTCCCGAGGGTACATTCACTTCTCAGAAACAATTGACGAGAAAACAACTTATTTCATACTATAAGAAAACCGACAAAAACTGGGCGATTTAATTCGAACACAATAGTCGATATTTAAGTAGCAAAGGTACCTGAGGTATAGGCAACCCATTATACCGATTCAACCTTGTACACATTGAGGGATCGCACGTTGAAAACTTACAGCCTCGTGGAACTGTAATGTTTCCTTAAATGATGTAATTTGACGCACCCTGTACAAAAAAACATGGCGTCGAAGTACGCCATGTTTTATTCTTCAATGATGTATTTTGAGCCACCTCGTACACATTGAGGGATCGCAGGTTGAACTGTTGGGTTGTTATATTTTTTCAAATCTGATTCATCATTATCAATATATCACTTTCGCAGTTCCAATTTCCATCGAGTCGTGCATGCTTAATTTTAAAACCGGCAACGCTACATTACCCCATAAACAACGATTCATTTTACAACCGATAAACACCTGCTGCGCTAGGAACGTAAAACCTCGATACCATCTCCATCTCTCTTGTCTCGATTACGTCACACGCGTCTCCCGCTCTCACACACACATACACATATTTATATGAAATAATAATTTTTTCACGACTCTAGGTATATTTTCCTATCTTCAACATGATAATGATGATATATACAACTTCCCTAATATTCTACGGAAATAAAAAAAAATGCGGTCAAGTATATGAAATGAGTTAATTTCGGTCCCGATAAAACGCACGCTGTAAATACCCATCATTAACCGTTACTTTCAATATCTTACGTTGGTGTAGGACGTCGTGATTTCGATTCTCATGACTATAAACTTTTTTTATTAGGATCACGTGACTTGAACGTGACAAGGGGGCCGAAGGATGAGGCGGAGTCCCAAGGGTGGCCGATCGTTGATGCGAAGTACTGAGGGGGCCGAGGGGCGGAGTTCCACGCTCTCCGATACTCATTCCATCCTGCTTCGATGACGTCACACGTTTTTCCCACTCCTGTTTGAACCAAAAATTGCAAAAAGTTCAGCTCCATAAAAAAATACATGGGATTTTGCGCTCGTACATACATTGTTCATCTACTGGTGGGTTGAATTTTCCGCTGTATGCGCGATAGCTAATTGGTTGACTGAATGACGGTAAAAGTGGAGAAGTCGAAGTGGTTTGAAGTGGGCTTTGAAGGCTAAGGCTCAGTTTACACATAATGGACGTCTGGCAGAGACGAGGCGCTGACCTTCACCCCTTCCGGTTGAAGTGGGCCTGAGGTCCAAAAAAAACCAGAATGAAGCGCCATAAAAAATACATGGGATTTTGGCTTAGAACTCCTATAGCTCTATTACTGTAGTTAATTCCAAAACCTTTCAACACTTTCATTCGTTTCCTGTTCCAACTGAGACAATTACCATCATCATCTCAAAAAAACCTCACTTGAGTCTCGGAGAAAAATTATTTCAATATATGGACCAACCATGAACAACACCCTTCTACGAATTTCAACCAATTTCAGTTTCGAATACAAACGATATAAATCGAAAACCACCGAAAATCAAATTTTCGAAAACCATTTGTCTTGCCAAAAATCAACAATGGAGTGTTGAGCCTTGAGACACTTGAAAGAAAGCCTTTACGAATAGAACATATACAACTGAAAAATATCCCATCAACTATCAATAGAAGACATCGATTATTACCAATCAACCGATTGGATTCTATGGGCAATTATTTGCATTATTTTACTTTTTCTGGCCTATTTCACCTTGAGGAAAATTCAAAATGCACGGAAGAAACCAAATTCCTAATCGAAAGTGAAATTTAAAGAAAAAAACTCGGAAATTTGCCTTCAGTCTTGTTCCAGCCCGATGTCCAAATTTGAGGAGGAAGAAGTTATATCAGTAGATTATAGTAAACCGGCTTACTCAGTATTACAGCAAATGCGAACTTATTAATGCAGTTTGTTTGCTCATTTGACTGCGACAAAAATCATTTGTTATACTTCCTCTTATAGTATTCTGCAGATTTTCGGAAGACACATATCACAATCAAAACTGAAATGAATAAAGTGGAGTAGCAAATTTTAAATGAGTTTCCAGCTTCAATCTTCAGAGTAGTACAGCGTTAGTTCGCTACATAGTTTCTGGCTGGAGAAAAAATCATAACTGATATGAAATGACATTCCATGTATAATTTGCACGTAATTCATCAGTATCTATTTTGAAGAGATGCTGCTCTACATCTGTGTACGATGATTCCATTTTATGTTATTTTGAAGGGCACCTATGACTTCAATCGATATCCACATCTTTACAAATGAATGATTGATGTATAGGTGAGTCAATCATCATCGAATGAATCATTCATCACTGCATTCAGATTTATTAAAATAAAGTTCATCGTATCATTGGCATGAATCATGCAGAGGAGAAATTCATCTACCAAATCGGGACCCTTAACTGGTAACGTACCGTCTGTGAGACTTCAGCTATTTTTATTTTCGAGGTATTTCTAAAATGGTCTCGCTTTTCTGCGAATCACGCCATCCAGTCTATTAGCTATTGGTGTCCCACCTATCATTCAACTGGGAGTAAATTTAGGTAAACAACGTCTGAGAAAAATTTATTATTCAGTTGAGCACACTCCGTGAGACGGCACGTTTCAGTTCACGTAAGCATTTCTCGCGACTCAAAGTAATGTCGATAGATTCCTGAGACATTTGTTACGAAATCATCAGTTTATGCCAATTCCAAAAGGCAATATGAAACGAAATGAAAACTTCGGGGTAAGGGGAATCTAATTAATAATCGACAGTGATTGTACTCCAGGTATGTTTCGCTCTAGACACTACTCTCCCCATAGAGTCTATATTTTCAAGGTTCCAGCCAATCGAAGGATCAAGGCTAAGTAGCATATAATGAGAGGGTACCTACAGTAAAGGTATTTTAAGAAACTGCAAGTTCATCTTAATGAATCAATACAAGTAGGACAGACTATCATAGACTTGGCAAAGACTACCATATTATACGATTTTCATTATGGCTATATGTGCAATAGATTCGGATATCATTGTGTTTTTCTCTACACCTGATTTATGAAATATGTAATCAGAATCGCCATGAAATCATACGTCAAGATTGTTACAAATTCATTGATAATTCGGATTATCCTTCCAACAATCACTTTAACGTTCCTTTGGTAATTTGGTAAAGGAAGTTTTCGGGATGATGGAAGATGAGAATAACGCAGTTCCTACGACTGAATACGTAGACCCCAGATCGAAATTATATGCAACTAGGGTGTTGATGACGGAGGATAGCATCAATTAGAAGCGGCAGCAGTTGGTAAATGATGGCTATCATGAGGATGAAATTGATCAAATCATCTCATGCTAAGGATTCACCAAGAAGGCAAAGGGGGTCAAATCTTCTGAGGTGAAGAATGAAATGACGTTGGATTATTATGAGAACTGGATAATTGAAAGAATATGAGTGTCACCCAAAATTTGATTCGATCCGATAAACATTCCATAGCACAATACAAGATTTCTCCCAGCCCTGAAGATGATGAACGTTATATTATTTTAGATTCACACGATAGTCTTCCTTGGGGTCACTATACTACAACTCAAACATCAAATGCTATGGATATTGATGATGATGATGATTTATTTATTAGTAGATATGTATTTGGCTACAGTTCAGCTGATACTGAATGTACTGAATGTTCAACTAACTACTCATGGTAGATTGGTAGAGTTTAGGTATAGAGATTCAAAAACCTTTGATAGCAGCAGAATGTCTCGATACTCGAGAAATGTAATTGTAGACGTATCAATGAGATGATTAGATGACAATAAATATCCTCTAGTATATAGTTTTCAAATTTATGAATTATTCCTTCCTACGATATAAACTGACAAACTCATCCTCCTTTTCGATTCTACCAACTCCTTACTCATAACTAACATGACGCTAATTACAGTACAGAAGCGATTTTCATCTATTCGGAAGGTAAAATATTACTCCTTCACGTGGTGGCGCTGTTACGAATCTTTATTATTCAACCAAAGTGGACTGATGTCTTATTTTTCCTATTTTTCTGTACAGAAAAGGTTTCTTGAATAATTCAATATCAATTGTTTCACTGTGGACGGTTATTTCTTCAAACTGGCAAGTAATGAAATGAAGATGCACATATTTTCACACCATTTTTCGTGACATGTTATATTGCAAACCCTATGGGTTTTTGTGAAGAGTTGGGTTTGAAAAATGTGTTTTTTCGCTGCAGAGAAATTCATCAAAATGACCGCTTCATCGTATAAAACGTCACCTTCCGTTTCATTATACTGACATCACTCACCCTAATCGCTGGAATGGACTTGCAGAGCCTCTAAATTGTTCATTGTTTACTTTTGGTCTTCATCCGCCCATCAACTACTCACAATTTCACGCTAACCTAGCCAGGTTAGTGTTGACAGTGTGATAGTGAAAATTTCAAGGCTCCTTCTGGTTTAATTATGATTCGAACTGCTGCTATTGAATTTCACTTATAGTTGTTCATAACCTGATAACATTGAATTTCAATGTTTTTCGTCGAGTTTGCAATTATTTCAATGTTATTCCACATAAGGCGCTCAATATCATATTTTTTATATTCTACTGACATCATTTGAAATGAATACCCACATCGACCTGTTGCGGCTATTATAACAAAAATAAGTTATAAGGTCCTTTTGACTTCGGAAAATGAATGATTATCTTTCTTGACATTTAAACGCATCCATTGATGCCAAAATCATTGAAATCGGGCGATTGGAAGTGAAAACCGGAAGTGACCTGTTTTGACGGATTCGAAACCGTCTCAACATAAGAAATCCAAATATATCAAATGTTTCAGTATACGATGACTTTTATCATAACCGGATGTGATTATTTTTGCATGAAACGTAAAGATATGTCTAAGGTGGATAATCAAATTTTCCTATTGTTTTTCAACATCTCTACGACTTGACATATGCTTCTCATACGTATTTCGTAATTATTTATCACACTTTATGCCTATTTGACATGTCACCATGTCGTTGCTTTATTAATTTCAACATCCATATCTCTCTGATGTGCTTTACATGGTAATATTTCTGCGAAGATGTCAGCTAGTGCCCTTTTGACATACCGTTCTCTTTATGAATTCTACACCCCTCCTCCTTTCATTTGATATGCTGCATGTTGATATCCAAACCTTATTAACGAAAATGCGACTCAGTGCCCTGTTGGCATCCTCTTTGTTTTTTTATCGATACATTATCCATTCGTTTCTCTTTTATTTGACGTGCTGTGCGTGACGATCTCATCATTATTAGAAAATATACAACTGAATTTATGGATGTAGCCGTTACTTCGGGATAGGAAATCATAATGAAGAAGTTTCGTCCTATACTGACATTTTCAAAGTTATTGCAGTAACATTAGTTACAAATAAAAGTGGTAAAAAACATAGAAAATTTACGACTAAGTGCCCTTCTGACATGTTGCGACATCTTTATATTTTCTTTATCAGTACATTCTGCATTCGTTCCTCTTTCATTCAACGTGCTGTGCGTGACCATCTGATCATTATTAGCGAATATACAAATTAGTGCCCTTCTGACATGTTGCAGCATCTTTGTTTATTCTTGGTCGATGAATTCTGCATTCCATCCCATTTCATTTGATGTACTACACGCGATGATGTGACTATTATTAACGGAGATGAGCTTTGTTCCCTCTTGGCATTATCTTTGTTCCTTTTTTGGCGATGAATTATGCATTTCTTTATTTTGCCCTTCTGATATGTGCGCCATCTTCATTTTTTTTGTGAATACATTCTGTATTCGTTTCTCCTTCATTTGATGTGGTGCACGTTGATATCCAAGTATCGTTACCGAAGATGTGGCTTACTGTCCTTCTGATATGTTGCGCCGCCTTTGTTTTCTCTATGTCGATACATTCTGCATTCGTTTTCCTTTCATTTGATATGTTTCACGTTAAGACCCAACTGTCATTGATGCCATCTTTGTTTTTTCTCAGCCGATGAAGTCTGCATTTCTTCTCCTACTATTTGATGTCCTGTACGTTACGATCCGATCATTATTAGCGAATATACAACTTTATGCCCTTCTAACATGTTGCGTCATCTTTATTTTTTCTTTGTGATAACTCATTCATTTTCAAAAATCATCACACATTTTCTACCACGCCACCACTTCCCACGCCGATGTTCACCTTCAACGTTTTTATGTTTTATCATTTTTATTATAATTTCTTCACCGCAGTATGCGCTGGTCAGGCCCTATCCCCCAAAGCCCCGATACATTCGGGAGGGTCCGCCAGCATAATCAACCAACGACAACTCCCCACTCCGTGGGGTGAGTGAGCATCGGGTCCAAGAATAACAGCCTTCTGTATCTGTCCGGCTTAAATTTCGACCTCGGTGCGGCAATCCGGTATGATTTTAATAAACGAGAGTAGAGAGGGCATCATTCCACCAAGGATTCCATTAATAAGAACAACCATCTTGACAGAGAGGTCTGAATAGAGTCTGCTGATTTCGAAGAGGAAATCTCGATATTTTATCAGTTTTTTTCTCCTTTTTTCGTACGATATTCGTCTCGCCAGGAGCTGAAAACTCCACAACAAATATAATCTTACTACATCAGGCTTTTTAGCTTGTACGAATAGTATCAATTAATTCGGCACTTCTTGTTCCCCACAACGGATTCAATATCCCCCGGAGCGTAGGACAACACCGGTGTCTCGTCAATACCGTAAAAGATGATAATATAACACTCTCAGGACCGCGTTATGTCGATGGATATAGGCCGAGACCGCATATGCTGGACATGCTGATAGCAAGGGCATTAGGGTCATACAGGGTGTCTCATCGTTTAGGAAAAAACATGTACGGGGTGTCTCAAATACGTCAACGTGAAAATAATTGTATAATAATAATAATGAATAAAAATCGGATTAAAGAAAAAAACATGGCTGTCATACAGGGTGTCTCAAAATGCGTCATTGAAAAAACATGACAGTTCAACGGGGCTCCAATGTTTCAAAATGTGATTCTTCAATGTGTACAGGGTGTCTCATCGTTTAGTAGAATTTAACGTGTGATTCTTAAAAGTGTTCAGGGTGTCTCAAAATACATCATAAGGAACATGACGGTTCAACGGGGTTCTCATTCAAGAAAAAGCATGACAATTCAACAAGGCTCTATCGTTTCAGCATGCGATTCTTTAATGTGTACAGAATGTCCCCAAAATACGTAATTTGAAGAACAGGACATTTTAACGAGGCTCTATCGTTTTAACGTGCGATTCTTCAGTGTGTACAGGGTGTCTCAAATACGTCATTCAAGAAAACATGACAGTTCAACAGGATGTTTCAAAATACGTCATTTAATGAAAAACTTCGTTTCTGACTTAAAATCCAATGCTTTTTCTTATGGAGCTTAAGTTTAGTCATTTTCAGACCTCGTAGCGAAACCTTGTGGAATACCCAACTCGAGGTAGATGTGACGTGTGTGAGAGTTATACGATGCAATAGATGCAATATATATGTTTATATGGGGAAGAAGTGTATATGAAGTCAGCGTGGAGTAGAGAAAAAACAAAGATTGCAGTCAAAAAAGCACTAAACCACATTTTCGTTAATAATAGTAGCACCGTCATGAACAGCGCGTCAAATGGAAGGAGAAGAAATGCAGAATACATCGACAGAGAAAAAACAAAAATTTAGGAGGAATTAATCAGATAAAGGTAAACATAACAGTAAAATGTATATAGGATGTCGTTTGAGAAAGGAATGTGGTAACTAGGATCTAGCAGGATATAATGCGATAAAAAGTTCAGTTTTGTCTCGAAAACGCATTGAAAATTTCGCAAAATTTCGATGCGATAAATGAGACAGTTTCGTCATTTGAATCGCATCGAAAAAAAATACATTTTCAAAACCCTAATTTCTTCTGAAAACCCATATGATTTGCATTGTAATGCGTCACGAAAAATGATGCAAAAATGACATGAGAATCGCTTCAAAAAAATGTCAGAAATTCAGCGCGATAAAAACGTTCATTGATGCCGCGATTATCGCATGAAATATTTCGCAAAATTCCAATGCGTTGAAACAATCAATTCAGGCACTCCAATCGCTTCGAAAAAATGTTATTTCTGCCACACATTTTCCAAACAAAAAAATTTTAAACGCATATACACAGTAACTTAATGCATCAAAATGAGTAACAAACAAATAACGCATCATAGAAAGATACAAAATCGTTTATGATATGAACTAGAACCGAATACACATTTCAATTCGTTCAGGCACTCCAATCGCTTTGAAAAAACGCTATATTTGCTACATATTTTCCGAACAAAAAAAATATATAAACTCATATACAGAAAGACTTAGTGCTCCAAAATACGTTTCGAACAAATAACGCATGACAGAAAGATCGAATATCGTTTATGATATTAATTAGAACCGATTTTTCTTTTCCAATCAGTTTTCGTCTGAAAATACAGACTATCAGCCAATAAAATTCATCTCAAAATTACTATGCAAATTCAGTATTCAAAATATCGAAATCATTTCCTTCAAAACATTATTCAGGATGTTTCGCCAATCAAAATTTCATGCACTCCAAAATGATATGAACTAGAACCGAATACGTTCATTTATGCCGCGATTATCGCATGAAAAATTTCACATTTCAATGCGTTCAGGCACTCCAATCGCTTTGGAAAAACGCTATATTTGCTACATATTTTCCGAACAAGAAAAATTTATGAACGCTTTACAGAAAGACTTAGTGCTTCAAAATACGTCTCGAACAAATAACGCATGACAGAAAGATCAAAAATCGTTTATGATATGAACTAGAACCGATTTTTCTGATAGAATAAGTATAGAATGTAATTGAGAACAATGGAATAACGAATGTGCTGGTACGTCAGTCATATAAAAATCAATTGCAATTCCGTCATCGCTAATTGAATTGGTTTTTGTTGATACCAAGGAAATATAATGGAAGATTTTTCACCGCTTTGTTTCAATCTGCGCAAAATTTCGAAATTGGAATTTGAAATTGGAAACTTTCGAAGCAGTTGCATAATTTACATATTCAAGACAGAGTGCCGATCGAAAAGTGCCTCAAACGAGATATCCGCTGCGAAGAATTCAACCTCACAGCGTAGAGATGTGCCAATGCTGATAATAAATTTTATGCTTTTAACTGAAATAATAAATAACGTTTTGTATGTCAACGTACCAAAGGGCGCAAAATTCATGGCAATATGTGTGAAGCCCAATAATTTCTTTCATGGATGCAATAGAACACAATGAAAATAAATAAGTTCAACATTTGTCAATAACGACCAATTGGCAGTTTTTGCAAGCAAAGTCCCGAAAAATACTGCCTTCAAATATAAAGTGAGGCTGATATTCCAAGATCTTCGAGAAGTGGAAACAAAAAGTGTTGAATATGTTCCAGAACTCGCAAGGATAACGAAAAATAAGTCATAAATGGAATTTGGCCTTTTTAGAATTTTCATTATAGTATCTAGAATATTAGCATGCATTTGAGTAGCACTGTATAATTATGAAATTCAATTAAAAATAGTTGAATATTCACGATGTGTTAACGAGGCTCTACCGTTTCAACGTGCGATCCCCTTCGTTTACAGTGTGACTTATATGAAGCGTACAATAATTTTGTCATTAATGGTGTGTCGATAATCGATGTGGCTTTGATCATCGGTTCAACTCGAGAAAATACAAGGACAGCCTGTCGTTTCTCATTTGTGATGTTTCGATGCGTGTTTGAAAGTCACATTATTAAATTTCACAAAAATTCAATGCAGTGAACCGGTTATTTCCATTATTACATTCTAGACGCGTGACAGAAAGACAGTAAGCCGTTTAAGATAGTCGGTTGATCGAAGGGATTTGTGATTTTATTTCCATGTAAAATATAGTAACCCAGAATCGAAATTTTTCCAAACAATAAGACATTGGTGAAATCAACGGTGATGTTTTTGTGTTCTTTGAAATGTTTTTCTTTATTGAATTGAAATTTATCAAGTGTGGGACATCGTAGTTTACGCATATGCTTCTTTTTATCTTGCGAAGAATTCAAAAATCTCGTTCTCCAGTGTATCCATTATGTTTGGATATTTGATAAGCTCAAAATAGCGCCTTTGGTCAGTTAGCAATGTCAGGAGATGCCTAATATCAAAAAATCTCGAATGTGTGTAAACATAACAGAGAAAATTTACAGGATGAACAACCGTTTCAATCAGGAATATATACCAGGTGTGTGCTATCCCAATGAGAAACGTATACACGATGCCTCAAAATACATCGTTCACGAAAAACATTAGGGACATCATTGGACTGAGGAAACTAACTTTGTTATTTTTTAGAGATACATAGATGTGTGTGGGTACTGTCATTCTACATCAGCAAGTGATAGAGAGAAACAAACAAAGCGGCTTCGTTAATAATTGTTGAATTGTGAGAGATGCTCAATTTATTGAGAAAGAAAACAAAACCAAGATTACATTTGTGACTTCTTTTTCGTTATCCTTGCGAGTTCTGGAACATATTCAACACTTTTTGTTTCCACTTCTCGAAGATCTTGGAATATCAGCCTCACTTTATATTTGAAGGCAGTATTTTTCGGGACTTATTTATTTTCATTGTGTTCTATTGCATCCATGATAGAAATTATTGGGCTTCACACATATTGCCATGAATTTTGCGCCATTTTGTACGTTCACATACAAAACGTTATTTATTATTTCAGTTAAAAGCATAAAACTTATTATCAGCATTGGCACATCTCTACGCTGTGAGGTTGAATTCTTCGCAGCGGATAACTCGTTTGAGGCACTTTTCGATCGAGCACTCTGTCTTGAATATGTAAATCATGCAACTGCTTCGAAAGTTTCCAATTTCAAATTCCAATTTCGAAATTTTGCTCAGATTGAGACATAGCGGTGAAAAATCTTCCATTATGTTTCCTTTGTATCAACAAAAACCAATTCAATTAGCGATGACGAAATTGCAACTGATTTTTATATGACTGACGTACCAGCACATTCTTTATTTCATTGATACCAATTATATTCTATACTTATTCTGTAAACGCGTTCATAATTTTTTTTGTTCGGAAAATATGTAGCAAATATAGCGTTTTTTCAAAGCGATTGGAGTGCCTGAACGCACTGAAATGTGAAATTTTTCATGCGATAATCGCAGCATAAATGAACGTATTCGGTTCTAGTTCATATCATAAACGATTTTGTATCTTTCTATCATGCGTTATTTGTTTGATACTTATTTTGAAGCATCAAGTTACTGTGTATATGCATTTACAATTTTTTTTCGTTTGGAAAATATGTGGCAGAAATAACGTTTTTTCGAAGCGATTGGAGTGCATAAAATTTTGATTGGCGAAACATCCTGAATAATGTTTTGAAGGAAAAGATTTCGATATTTTGAAAACTGAATTTGCATAGTAATTTTGAGATGAATTTTATTGGCTGATAGTCTGTATTTTCAGATGAAAACTGATTGGAACCGAAAAATCGGTTCTAGTTCATATCATAAACGATATTCGATCTTTCTGTCATGCGTTATTTGTTCGAGACGTATTTTGAAGCACCAAGTCTTTCTGTATATGAGTTTATATATTTTTTTTTGTTTGGAAAATATGTGGCATATATAGCGTTTTCTCAAAGCGATTGGAGTGCCTGAATGCATTGAAATGTGAAATTTTTCATGCGATAATCGCGGCATAAATGAACGTATTCGGTTCTAGTTCATATCATAAACGATTTTGTATCTTTCTATCATGCGTTATTTGTTTGATACTTATTTTGAAGCATTGAGTTACTGTGTATATACGTTTACAATTTTTTTGTTTGGAAAATGTGTGGCAGAAATAACGTTATTTCGAAGCCATTGGAGTGCCTGAATTGATTGTTTCAACGCATTGAAATTTTGCGAAATATTTCATGCGATAATCGCGCCATAAATGAACGTTTTATCGCGCTGAACTTTTGACATTTTTTTGAAGCGATTCTCATGTCATTTCTGCATCATTTTCCGTGACGCCTTACAACGCAAATTATATGGGTTTTTAGAAGAAGTTAAGGTTTTGAAAATGCATTTTTTTTTCGATGCGATTCAAGTGACGAAACTGTCTCCTTTATCGCATCGAAATTTTGCGAAATTTTCAATGCGTTTTCGAGACAAAACTGAACGTTTTATCGCATTATATCCTGCTAGATCCTAGTTACCACATTCCTTTCTCAAACGACATCCTATATACATTTTTCTGTTATGTTCACATTTATCTGATTAATTCCTCCTAAATCTTTGTTTTTCCTCTGTCGATGTATTCTGCATTTCTTCTCCTTCCATTCGACGCGTTGTACATGACGGTGCTACTATTATTAACGAAAATGTGGTTTGGTGCCCTTTTGACTGCAATCTTTGTTTTTCTCTACTCTACGCTGACTTCATATACACTTCTTTCTAATATAAACATATATATTGCATCTATTGCATCGTATAACTCTCACACACGTCACATCTACCTCGAGTTGGGTATTCCATAAGGTTTCGCTACGAGGTCTGAAAATGACTAAACTTAAGCTCCATAAGAAAAAGCATTGGATTTTGAGTCAGAAACGAAGTTTTTCATTAAATGACGTATTTTGAGACATCCTGTTGAACTGTCATGTTTTCTTGAATGACGTATTTGAGACACCCTGTACACACTGATGAATCACACGGTGAAACAAAAGAGCCCAGTTGAACTATCCTGTTCCTTTAATGACATATTTTGGGGCATCCTGTACACATTAAAGAATCGCATGCTAAAACGATAGAGCCTTGTTGAATTGTCATGCTTTTTCTTGAATGAGAATTCCGTTGAAGCGTCATGTTCCTTATGATGTATTTTGAGACACCCTGTACACTTTTAAGAATCACACGTTAAAGCGATAGAGCCCCGTTAAACTGTCATGTTTTTCAATGACGCATTTTGGGACATCCTGTACATGTTTTTTTCCTAAACGATGAGACACCCTGTATGGCGGTCATGTTTTTTCCTTTAATCCGATTTTTAGTTCATTATTGATATTATACCGTTATTCTCCACGCTATCGTATTTGAGACACCTCGTACATGTTTTTCTTTCTCAAACGATGAGACACCCTGTACACATTGACGTCATGTTTTTCTATTCAATCCGATTTTTCATTCATCATTATTATTATACCATTATTTTCCACGCTGATTTATTCGAAACACCCTGTACATGTTTTTTTCCTAAACGATGAGTCACCCTGTATGGCAGCCATGTTTTTTTATTTTAATCGATTTTTCGTTCATTATTAATATTATACTGTTATTTTCCACGCTGACGTATTTGAGGCACCTCGGACATGTTTTTTTTCCAAACGATGAGACACCCTGTACACATTGAAGAATCACACGCTGAAACGATAGAGCCCTGTTGAACTGTCATATTTTAATGATGTATTTTGGGACACCCTGTACACATTGACGTCATGTTTTTTCTTTAATCCAATTTTTCATTCATTATTATTATTATACCATTATTTTTCACGCCGACGTATTTTGAGACACCCTGTACATGTTTTTTTTTCTAAACGATGAGTCACCCTATATGGCAGCCATAATTTTTCTTTCAATCGATTTTTCGTTCATTATTAATATTATACTGTTATTTGCCACGCTGACGTATTTGAGGCACCTCGGACATGTTTTTTTCTCAAACGATGAGACACCCTGTACACATTGAAGAATCACACGCCAAAACGATAGAGTCTCGTTAAACTGCCATGTTTTCAATGACGCATTTTGAGACACCCTGTACACATTGACGTCATGTTTTTTTTCTCGAATCCGATTCTTCATTCATTATTATTATACCATTATTTTTCACGTCGACGTACACCCCGTACATGTTTTTTTTTCTAAACGATGAGACACCCTGAATGGCAGCCATGTATTTTTATTCGATCCTATTTTTCGTTCATTATTAATATTATACCGTCATTTTCCACGCTGACGTATTTGAGGCACCTCGGACATGTTTTTTTCTCAAACGATGAGACACCCTGTGCACATTGAAGAATCACACGCTTAAACGATAGAGCCCTGTTGAACTGTCATGTTTTTACTCGATGCTCATTCCATCCATCTATGCGTCGATCACGTCGCATACGTCTCTTTCCCACTCACTACCGTAATTACGTCCCCTAGGGAATACGCCCCAGAACTCTCGTATACCCTCTAATGAGTTGTAGTCACCTAGTTCAGTGTCGAAAACTAAACCGAGTTCATCAACTGCTCGGGCAGCTGCCCTGAAGAGAGATGCTCCAATTCCTGCTCTCTCATGGTCACGGACCATGCAGAGAAGGGGACCCAAAGTCCTGACGACTTTACAGGCTATATCTAGTACCATTCTGTCATGTAGACACTTCAAACTCAAAAGTCCACCGCCTCCCTGTTATCGGGGAAAGTACAACCGTGGAACCACTCGGTTTCTGACTTCAGCCCACTCGACCTGAGAAAAGCGAAAGTCTGGCGCTTTGATAAGCCAAGGTCTCCAATGTTATTGAAGAAGACGCCATGCATTGGCTTATCCTTGTGTTTTCGCAGAAGTGAGGTGATTTCTGCGGCTTTCATGTGAGCTTTCTGCTGAACGGGATCCAATTCGGTGACAGAGTTGTGATCACCTCGTTCAGTGTCGAAAACCAAACCGAGTTCATCAGCTGCTCGGGCAGATGCCCTGAAGAGAAATGCTCCAATTCTTGCTCTCTCATGGTCACGGACCATGCAGAGAAGGGGATCCGAACTCCTGACGACTTTACAGGTTTTATCCAGTACCATTCTGTCATATAGACAGACAAAACTCATTAGTTCACGGTCTCCCTATTGTCGGGGAAAGTACAACCTTTCAACGGTCGATTTGGAATGCAAACTCCTATAGAGATGCATCATTTTTCGGATCTTTACGTCTTGTTGATACAGCGCCTCCGAAGTCCACTTCACTACTCCAAATGAGTAGAGTACGATTGGAACGGCAAGCATATTCGTTTCAGCAACTTTGTTCTTCCCCGATAGTTCCGATGACCAGATCTGTCAAAGTTTACGCTGATACTTGCCGCGGAGAGAGTTCTTCACTGTTGTAACCACTTGTGAGTGGCGTTGTACCACCCCAAGGTGAGTATACTTCTCTCCGGTATCCAAATGATGTAGGATGCTTCCATCTTCGAGCTGCACATCCTCTTCTCAGTCCCCACTCGTCCTCTTTTGAGAAGTACCATTGCACATTTGTCTATCCCGAATTTGATACCGATAGCATGCGTGTATTCTTCCACCACCCGCTAGGATTGATGGAGATCCTAATCCATATTGAACAAATTTGTGAGCTTGTGCCTCCGGTTTCCGTGGTGCCACAGTTATACCTTCGAGTATTTCTGAGCACAACAGATAATGGCAATAGTGAGATTCAGAAGAGAAGGGGGCTGAGGAAATCTCTTTGAAATACACCCTTTCTGAAAGTGACCCACCCTGTTTGGACTCTGACTTGACCAGATATTATGGTGAAGCCAGTTCACCAGAGTGGTATCGGTTGTTCAATGCATACCACAATTTTGTTGGATACCGCAAGGCATCTGACCAAATACAAGATGAGCTCATGCGATATTGTATCAAATGCCTTACGGTAATCGATCCAGGCCATAGAGAGGTTACGCTTATATTGTATCGAGTCCTGCGATACACATCTATCGATGAGCAGGTTCTCTTTACATCCAGCGACTCTTCCCTCCAATCTCTCTGCTCATATATCTGTTCGAACATTCGGTCAACTGCGGTGAGTATTCGTGTGTATAAGATGCTTGGAAACAACTTATAACACGAATTCAAGCATATTATCGGTCTGTAATTTTTAGGAATCGACAAATCTCCGCTTTCCGGAATGAGACCGGTCCGCCCCTCGGTAAACTAATCCGGAATCAGCTGCTCCTAGTCTAACCATAAGTTGAAAGCTCCAGCCAAATGGCGGTGGGTGCTTGTTAGTTTTTTCCACTGATAAGTGTTCAGCCCATCCGAGCCTGGAGCAGCAAAGTTCTTGGATCCCACAAGGATTCTTCGAACGTCATCCGGGGTTATCGGGTTGCTCAGTTCGTTGAGCTCAGGCTGTCGAAACTCTCTGTTGAAAGCTTCGAATTACGCTAGGGCTGGAGTTTCTAAGTTGAATGGCTGCGGGTGTTTATAGATATCCTTCCAGAAGGATTCCACCTGATCAACGGTCTACGAATCATCCGCAATACGTGGAGGCTCTTTGAATAAGCGAGAAAACTTCTCGTGGAACCTAAAATTTTCCACGATACCTCTCGCTCGCCTCACTAGTGATTTCTTAGCAGCCACTAGCATTCGTATCCTATCAAGGTGGCTATTCTCCGCACTGCGGGTATAAATGACATGTTGGCCGCCCTGTAATCCATCGCACATTGGATACGAGACGCGTGTTGTCTCGCTGACGTGATCTTAACTTACATCTTGTGTAAAAGCCATTCAATCTTCCGAATCGCAAGGCAGGGATTTTGCCCTTTCGATTCGGAAAACGATTGGACGACGCTATACAAGGCGGTGTTGATTTGCCAGATGTCAGCCTCTTCTGTTAGAATACCATGCACCTCCGCATCCAAACATGCCAGGTCTTGTGGCTTCAGTGGCCTGATTCTGTGGAGCGTCCTGCGTGTTCTGATTGACTCCATTGGTGGCATAATGCGAGTCTCCTCTCCAGTTGTGCCAACGGGTGGTAGAACTGTCACTTCTACCACTTCTTTAGCAGACTGGGGAAGAGCTATATAGCCCTGCCGCCGAAAATAGTATACGTATAATGTGTTTTATAATTATCCTTAGATATTCTGTGGAACAGTAAATGTATAACCAAAATTGAGTTGCTCTGAAAAGAGAGGAGGATTTTATTACATAAACCAGTTTTAACATTTTCAACAAAACATTCTTCAACATTTAATCACAAAATAACCTGAAAAGAGAAACAACATTTAAAGCTATTGCTTCACCAGTTCCTATTCACAAATTGTTTAAATTGCAATATCTTATTTAACATAACCTACATATTCATCACATGGAGACATGTGACCCACAGAACCATAGATTCCAAAGAGTTTACATATAAATTATACATCAAAGTTATTACGCAGCAAATTCAAACTGTTCAAACTGAATGGAGTGTCACTCACTTCGTTTACATCTCTCCTTCCACTTCAAATACAGTTTTACTGTTTTACTCTTTTACTGGAATAAGCTTTGTAATATGAAAGAGGTTCTCTGACTTTTTGTGACCCGTGTTCACTTTGTAAATTGAATTGGATATTTTGTCTACAATTTGATAAGGTCCAATTTTCAATTCATCTAGTTTTTTTTCGGTTTAACTGATTTCCATTTTCAACATATGCAGAATCTCCGACTTTTAGTTCAAAATGTTTTCTATTTTTATCAAATCTTCGTTTATTATTATTGTGTGATTTTATACTATTTTCTAAGTCAGTTTTTTGGTCTCGTAATAGATGATTTTGTGTTATATTTTGTTTCAGTTCATCTGGTAGAATGTCAATATTTTTCCCTCCAATAAATATTTTGGGGAGAACCCTGTTACGCTATGTTCAGTTTCATTATATTTTTCTGTGCCCTCCTTTCATAAATCTTACAACGAATTTTATTAACCAACGTTTGGTTTAATCTTTCATTCAATCCATTTGAAAATGGCCCATTTACTGCAGTGAAAACTATAGGTATATCTTCTTTCTCTAAAAATTTTTTTAAATTCTTTGAATTTATGCCAGGATATTGGTATAGAATCAAGTCAATTTTATAATCTTGTGTTACTTTTTGGACAAGTTTTATAAAATCATTCGCACTCTGTATTTTGGATGTCAAAATATAAGCGTAACGAGTGAAGTGATGTAAATATGTTTTGGATGGATCCCCCTATGGTGACAATAGACACTATTTCGAACGGACAGGTAGCAGGACCTAAGTGAGACATTAGTCCAAACTTGTATTTACCTCTAGATTCATTTTTTATACAGACATCACAGTTTTCACATTTTTTTTATATTATCCAATAAATTCTTAGCTTTATAAAAGGGTTTAATCTTGTTTTCCATTTGTTTTCTTCCTGTGTGACAGTAGTAGTGATGTACATGTTTTATAATATTTTGACTTAATTCTTCAGTTATTACAATCTTTTTCTTTTTCCCTATCTTTTTGTAATATATATTTATTATGTTTGAAAATAAGTTTACTTATATTTTCTTTTATATCTTCATTTTTATCTTGATCATTTCGTATGCATTCTAATTTAACAAAATTCAGTACTTTTAAACTACTACTTCATTTTTATACGATTCTAACACAGGGTTTCTGCATAAAGTATCTGCCTCTATGTTATATTTACCCGGGGAATATATCATTTTAAGATCGATCCACGCCAAATAATACGTTAAGTCTCCCAATTCTTCGTCCGTTCTGGCTTTAATATTCATTTTTTCTAAAGGTTTGTGATCTGAAAAAACCGTGAATGTGTTTCCTATAAGCCAGTGTTGCCAGTACTTTACTGCCTCTTTTATTGCCAAACACTGAAGATATATGGCTTTTTTCTTTTTTTGGGAGTAATTTAATTTTTTGGAAAAATATGCGCAAAGCTTTTCATCACCATTGAGTTGAATCTGTTTTAAAATCGCACCTATACCTTGTATGCTAGCATCTGTATAAATATGTATTGGCAAGTCTGGATCAAAGATGGTAAGAATAGGTTTTGAGCAAAGTAGTTTTTTTACAGTATCAAAGGATTGTTGACATCTATCGGACTAAACAAATTCTTCTCCTTTTCTCAATAAAAATTTTAATTTTTGAAGTAACCATTCCTATTGATTTTTATACGCCATTGATTGTTTTCAAACCTGCATTTTTCTTACTTGTATGTATTTTTTTTAAGATAATGAGCTCGAATTTATTGAGAACAGATTAAATCCTGAGTCATAGATTCCTGATATTTCGAAAGCATTATTTATTAGCACTTTAATTTTTATTAATTGCGGCACTATTAGTTTTTTGGGTCGATTCCATATAATTCTGTCTCTAATTCAGAATTGTTAACACTCCTTATTTGATCTTTTTTTGACCCATCATTATTTTCAATTTCGAACCATCATTGTGATTCAGGGTGATAGCGTATACCTTTATTCTCTTTTTCACAAATTTTACACGGAATAACCAAGGGTTTCACATTTTTCTCTTCAATTTTACTTTCGAAAGCTCCTATCTTTTTATCAAATGTTTTTTTAATAATCATATGCTCTAAACTTCTTATACTATTAAATAAGTCTTCAGTTTCTTTCAAACCATTTCTATCAATCTTATCTGCAATAAAATTCGTGGATTTATCTATGGACTTATCAATTTATAATAATGGTCTCTCTTTCCTTAACGCATATTTCAGTAACGAGCCCTGTCTGTATTTAAATAACTTTGCATACCTGATTGGTGACCAACCCTTATCGGCATATGTTTCACAAAAGTTTTTTTCCACATTGCCCATTCTGAATTTATTGTATGCTTTATAAGCATGGAACTATACCAGCCTAAACAAGAGTCTTCTATAAATAACCTAAAAATTTCAATTGTTTTGACATCATCTTCTATTCCTATACGTGCACATTCCGCTTCAAAGATAGTCATCCACTGGGACACATTAGTAATCTTGCTATTGAATTTTTCTATAACAACTTTTTCTGCCATTTTCCTCATATTAAAAGGTTTTCATGAATCTTCATTCATTTCCTTGCAGCTTTCCATGATTTTTGCCAGGGATTCTTCTGAAAATCCTGCTGTGGAAGTTTATGGTTTTGTTTTTTCCTCCAATAAGTATCCCATGAATTGTATATTTCCAATTTCATCACAATAAACTGCCTTCATCTCCGGGTTCATAGATATCCACACCTGTCGTTTCTCATGCCGTCTTTGTAATGTAGCCACATGGAGACATGTGACCCACAGAACCATAGATTCCAAAGAGTTTACATATAAATTATACATCAAAGTCATTACGCAGCAAATTCAAACTGTTCAAACTAAATGAAGTGTCACTCACTTCGTTTACATACGTAATCCCTGAGATTTTGGGCGGAAAAAGCAGCATGCTCCGAATGTGTTTCACACCACAGAGCATGCAATTTCGCCATGTACCCTCTTCGCGCATATGGCTATCACTCCACAGATGTTAGAGAACTGTCACAAGCACGCTATTTCTAGAGCGAGTATTTGTTTGAGGAATGATGACAATTCAAACATTCAATGCGATATCGCGTGAGACATTAACTAAAAAATCTTACGTGAGGCATTCCATTATGACTTTAATTTTCTACAATTTATTATTTCGTTACATTCTCTTTCGCAACTGTTACTTTTTCAATGTTGTGTATTACGATACTATTAACTATGTGCTTGCCACGATATTTATAAATTTTGTATTTTATTGAAAACAAGTTGAATGATGTAATTTTGAAGAAGTATTTTTTAGAAGAAACGAAATACATTGTTGTAATATGTCAATGAATGTGTAATTACAATGAATAACAAAATGTATGAAAAAATATATAGGTTCATATTGAAAAAAAATATTTATGATGGATTTCAATGAACGAAACGTCGCATTCAAAAATGGGTTGAATCAGATTATAAAAAGCATGGAGTAAACGAAAGAGTTATTTTGTCAATTTTTGATGTTATTGAAAATGGAGGCGGTAGAGCAAAAAAACGAAATCTGTCATTTTCAATTTTTTGCAAATATCTCAGAAACGGTTGGTGATTTTGTTGATGTATGTATAGGTATTTGGTAGATAGATGAAGAAGAAATTAATAATGAATATGACTTTCCAAAGAGTTTTGGAAAGTACTGATACAGAAAATGAATCACTTTTTTCATATCTTTTACGAAGAAACATTATTTTAATTATTTGAAGTATTTTTCAATAATCTATGATGACATTATGGGCCATCATAGGTTTCCTTCTATGCTCAAATTACTCAAGATACTTTTTTCAGACCGAAGTCGATGGTGTGAGTGTCATAGGAGATAGACAATTATACACTGAAGTGGGTTCCTACAAGTCGATACCAGTGGCTGTGAAATATCTCAGTAATGTTAAAATCGAACTGACACTCGATAATTTGTATGAACTGAAAGTCATGAAGGACCTAACGCACGATAATTTGGTGAAATTCCATGGCGCTTGCTTTGATATCCCGAATTGTTTGTTAACAGAATATTGTCAAAGAGGTAGTTTAGATGATATTCTTGGAAACGATCAACTCAAGTTTGACTGGCCTTTGAGGATTTCTTTGATGATGGACTTAGTACGTGGAATGGATTATATTCATCGCAGTTCAATAAAATCTCATGGTGCTCTAAAATCATCTAATTGTTTGGTTGACAGTAGATTTGCTCTGAAAATTGCAGATTTTGGTTTGAGCTTCTTAAGAGTATACATGAATGAAGAAGGTAAAGAATCACACTCCTACTGGCAAAGTAAGTAACCATTATCGACATGTTGAAAAATGTGAATCAAAATGTAGCAATGAGAACATTTAGGTATAGCAGAAAATGAAATCAGTTTCATTCGTTTCCTAAACACCATATTGAAATCGTGATTAATATATCATTATTTCTAGTGCATGTCACCACAAAATCTACGATTTCATTATTTTGTAATTCGTTAGTATTATTACCCAAACAAAGAAAATATTGTGAACCGTAACTCACATACCTGGTATTGGACATTTTTGGAAATTTCAGAAATGACCGAATATTTTCAAGATACTATTTCTGTGGTATTTAATCCTGACAAACATGAACGAAACACAACTGACGAAGTAACTTTGCATACTAATACTAATCATAACAATAATATTTTTCATTCACAATCGAAACCATCAAATTTGAAAAGTAATATAATATAACTGTTCAAATTTTTTTCAATACATCTGAGAAGGATATAGTAAATTCAGTAAAATAGGATATCGCCCCTGATTTCGTGTGGCAACTAGATAAAATTCCAAATGACCTCCTTTGAAATGTAAAAGATGAATTGAAGTGAAGTCTAGCTACGCTTTCTGGCGTAGGGCAACTCTCACGTGGAATAGAGGAGCAAACACGAGAGGTATTGTCAGATTGTTTTCCTTTCTTAACTTCTTACGAACATTTCTTAAGGTAATTGGAATCGGGTAGTGACGTAACTCGACACGAAGTCTATAACTATTCAGAATATCTATAATCTACTCAATATATTTCGAGTGCCATTTTTTTTGAGTTTCACAAATAAGATTGATCGTTATTCTTGCGAAAAAACAAATTGATTTCAATCCGTACCTATATTCATAACTTTTCTCGAGAAGCTCTATAATTTCTGACACTCGAAATATATTGAGTGGATTGCTGATAGTCTCCTCAAGAATTATTTTTTCCGTTTCTAAGGGTCATAATAATTGGTTACCTATATCTTAGACATATTTTTGAAATTCAAAAAATGTTCGCCCTCGAAATATTTTCAGTGGATTATAGAAATTGTGAATAATTATTGCCATCGCGTCAGATCACGTCACTACCCGATTCCAATTATCTTAAGAATCGTGGTTCGTAAGAAGTTAAGGAAAAAAACAATCTGACAACACCCCATGAGTATGCACCTCTTTCCCACGTAAGAGTTTTCCCCACGCCAGAAAGGTGGCTAGAAATGTGTGGCTAACTTCACGTTGTTTGAAATCAATGGGCATATTACAAACTTATTGACTATATTCAAAATTTCATCAGTGAGTGCAATATATCCCATCAAAGTGAATGAAAAAGTCTTCCCATCAAAACCAAAATGAACATAACCCCAGACTCCAACCGTTTATATTCATTCATTATAGTTTACACTGCAGAGATAAATTGCAACTGTAGTCGACAGTTTTTCAAACTATGCGTGAACATGTTATTTACACAAGTTCATCAAGTACCATTATGACGACAAACTCCTAATTTTTTTTTTCATATAAGGGTGTACCAATTCAAAAAATAGTTGATTATGGATCTGAATTCAAAAGTAAAGTTATTGAAGAATTTTAATTGCACAAAATGTATGTATACACTTTTGTTCATCCAATCACAGAACAAAGACTCGAGTCACCCTCACTAAACATATCAAACCCCCTTGCTTCATAATCATTTAATCCATTCCGTAACGAAGCTGAAAGCAGAGAATTGGTGTGTTCGGTTTGAAAAATCTAGAGCCGAGTGAGCAGATTTGATATCACGTGATCAGAGAGTCAACGGAGCGAAATATATTTAACGAACGCTCGATTCTATCTGAATGACAACCTGATATTTGTGGTAAAGTTTGTCATTACAATGTTTTATATTAGATTGATTAAGTTTTTTTCTAAAACAGAACTGCAATTTATGATTTTCTTTTTGAAATGCAAACAATTTTATACATCTTTCAAAGAAAGGCTGGCGTCAAAAAAGCCATTATTATGTCAATGTGAATGTATCGTGAACTCTTTTCTGAAGACGTTCTGACAAACAAGTGTCCAAAATCTCACCAAAAGTTAATAATTTTCCAAGAAATAACTGAGAAGTCTGTCTGATCCTAACGTTGGTCCCAGAACTAACGGATCGCATTTTTCGTCGCTCGGTAAAAACCGAATACAGATGTATTCGGTTTTCAGGTGTAACTGAGACAACAGATCCACATCATCGAGCGAACACTTCAATTGCAATATCACCAACAATAATCTATTAAATATCGACATTGACAACATTGTTCTAAATGACAGCACAAATCATCACATTTTAAAAATCAACCACTATCACAATATACTTGTGATGCACTGTTTAGAACCTTTTTGGTGTAGTAATGAATATTACTGGAGTTTTAGTCCAACACCCAACCGTTATTTCAACACTTCGACCAATTGATCATCATCAAGAGAAAGATTGAACTTATCTCCCTCTTGAACATGATCACTTGTTGATCGAAACACGTGTCGAGGTTTTGAAGTAACGGTTTGCTGTTGGGATGAAACTCCAGTAATATTCACTATCACAATTATATAACAAAATGAAAACAGTTTTCACAGACAATCATGAAAAAGTACACATAGATAATTCAAAAAGACTCTCAAAAAAGCTATGATTTCATTAATAGTTCATTTATTTTTTTTTTCTAAAATACCTTTTGTATTCGGACTTCAGTACAAAAGCACAATAAAATAAACTAGAGCAAAGTCTCACCAAAACTGACGAAAGGAAAAAACTTTAAACAAATTGATACTCACATATTCTAAAAAAAATAGGGGATTATAAATGGTTGGCATCAATTCGATGCCAATCATTCATAATACTGATATGAAAAACTTATTGAGGAACTTCGAAACAATCTAAATTTATTGGCTTCTAATGTTATGAAATGAAACTTAAATTCGAAATAATCCGATAAATGAATCATTCTCGATAAAGAATGTTTCATCTTGCTGCCTAGTCTGAAAAAAGAGTTTTGAAGAAAATAGAGCCCAATATGTGAGATTTTCACTCAACACAAGTAAACTCTATAAACTCCTGTTTTTCCACAAAAACTGACTAAATTCATAATGTCTTGTTTGATCTATAAACTGAATAATTATCTTTTCGATAGACTCTCAAAACTGGGTAACCCCAAATATTGTTAAACTCGAAACCATGATACATTTACTGTGTTCAAACATACTTCTTCAGTTTCGAAAAAGTTTTCCATGTAATGCAATGAAAATATTCAATGTGGGTTCATTGGATATAACAAGTTCCCTGAGATAAACTGAAGGAATCGAAAATTGTTTTATGGCAATCAAATTATCTTTCAGTGGAGTGACAGTATTGTTTTTTATTATGTGCCCTAGATATTTTACAGAGTCCTGTGCAAAGTTACATTTCGTGAATTCAATTTAATTTAATTGAGAGTCACTTAATTTTTTGTAAAAATATGTGCAAGGCTTTTCATCCCCATTGGGTTGAATTTGTTTTAAAATCGCACCTATACNGAAGTGATTCAAGAATGAGGCGTCCTCTTGTTTTCCCATATTTATAGGATCAGGAACTGCTGATGTAGATATGCGTTTCTTCGAATGTTCTAGAAAAACCTTGGAAATGTGCTGAATATGCTGAGTCATTTCCTGGGTAACTGCGTAGTGGCTGATGCAATGTTTGTTTATTATGGTGCAATCCTTGGACAAAGGGTGCATTGATTTTTCTAATATAACAGGTATGATCCCTAATAGCAACATAGGCTGCACCCATATTGAATCCGTATTTCTCCCGACCCGATGTGGGACGACCATCGGACGACATCGGAAGAAAAACAAACAAATAAGTTTTAAAGTAGGTGCCTTCACTGGAGAAGGTAGTCCGAAATTACGTTGTGCTTCCAGCAGTCTGGGGTTCGTAAAAGCACCAGTAATGTTGAACTAGTTTTATAACTCTGACTAATTGAACTTCACACAAATAAAAGTTATTTGCTTTATTCAAATAGAAAGCTGGTCACAAACTAATTGTGTACAATAACAATTCATGTGCTTATATAGACACACTATGACATTGGTAAAGGTAAAAAGATAATTTATGGGAAAAGGTCTTACTATGCAAGATAATTCCAGGGTAGAATTCATAATCATCAAAAGATAAGTCTTGGTTGAAATGCTTATGATATGTTATAAGTTGTAAACATCAAATAAGGGTTGTAAACAATTAAGAGATAAAGTTCGGCAAGAATGCAATGTCAGCAAGTACCGGTTTTTATCTATAAATAAACAGGTTAGTCCAGGGTTGGCTCGGGAATAATGTAACTCCGATACGACAATAAACGATCACTACCGATTACTGACCCACGAGTAGTCAAATCAAAACTACAAGGATTACCATATTAGTGATATTAAGCCTGAACTATAGGAGGTTATTGGGGACCAATTACTGGTAAAAGGGCTGATGCATGCTCTGAAGTTAGACTGGCCAGTTATGTCGTTTTTTATGCCTTCAAGAATATAGTTAAACGTTTCCATAGTCATACGATGGTAGTCCTTAAATTTATCCGGGTAGTTTCTTATACGTAGAGAAGTTTTGAAAAATTCCCCTTCAGATTTATCTTCATTAAACTGATGCACCCATACCTTTTTTCTACGACTCCTATTAAGGAGAACATTCTTTTCTTATACAAGTCATCACAAAAATCATCTTCAGAATCACTCATAATTACCCCCAAAACACAACTTCAACTGTAAACCAATCGGGTCGAACCAAGTCCAGTGTACGCAGTTACAACAGATTGCATCGGAACGCGGGGCATCCAATGGTCGTTCCATATCGGGTCGGGAGAAATACGGATTCAATATAGGTGCAGCCTTAGTCCCATGGACGTTATTGCGACGTCCTCTCCGCACATGCAGTACTTCCCTGGATATACAGTTTTGGTACAATGGACGTCCCATGGACATTCTCGGGACGTACAAATGTCCTGATGTTGAACATTATCTGGACGTCCGCTCTGCCATGGACATCATCTGTACGTCCTTCAATGACATATGTTGGATTAGAATGGTGTTTTTCAGGACTACATTTTTAGTTCAGTTGACGTTAAATGGACGTCCGTGGGACGTAAAAAGTAATATTTGAAATATAATTTGGATTTTCACCGTGGATATCATTCTGGAGTTCGTTTGGAACATTAGAAGGGTACAATATAGATGCAACTTCTATGAAATGGAACATATTTTGAACTGTTTAGATTATTACATCCCATGCCTATCCATTTTTCTGAAATTAACTTGAGAATTTTTCAGAAACATTCACAGTAAAACTTTCAAATCATACATAATTGAAAAAATGAGCATATAACAATTAAAAATAAAATATATTTCTCATAAAAATTAAACTAATGAATTATACATAAATGGGAAAATGAGGGTTCTAATCCTGTCAA
>NW_019290735.1:160099-181717 GCF_000500325.1 Leptinotarsa decemlineata
AAACCTTTTTTTTAATGGACGCTAAGCTCGGTTTCAAGTCTCAGAATTCCGACTTCCCACGAAATTGTTCACTCAGCAAAACTTCGAAAGCCTTTTGTTTAGATTACTGTCGCCACTCTACAAGTCTTTATGACCTAGGCTGTTTATCTTATCCAAGATTTCCGTCCAGCGGTCCCGTATTTGAAATAATAATATATGACCCACAAGTGTTTTTACATAAATATTTTCTCCTTCTGGCTAGTTAGCCGATAAATTTTAAACTGTTATTTCCTTCATGACTGAAATCGTTTTTTTTTTTGTTTATTTTTTTCTTAAAGCGATAATTCGCCGGTGAAATTTGTGTATTTCATGCAAATGATTCCATGTTTTAAAATACTGACATTGCTAGGTATTACAGAAGAGGTCCGAGCCTGCCCTACGACAACGCCCGTCCTCACGTTTCATAAATCACCGTCCAAACATCAACGATTTTAGCATCCATATTCTGCCTCACGCACCATTCTCCCCAGACCATTCGCCAACCGACTACCATTTCTTCAAGCACTTCGATAACTTCTCTAATCGATTAAACCTTCGTCAATCAGGAGCCGGCAAAAATTGGCCTTCGTCGACTTCATAGAATCCCAAGTACACAATTTTCATACTGAAGAAACTATTCGAGTCGTGTTACGTTGGCAAAAGTGCACTGATTTGAATGGTGCATTTTTTATTGAATTGAATATGTATTCACTGAGATATTACAATTCAAATTAGACTCATGAAAATGGACAAAACTTTTGGAAACAACATAGTATGATTGAAACGATATCATCCATAGGAACGCGTCACAATATAATATATGAAAGAGTTACTATATGAAATTTCATTCCGTATGTATGTTTCTTTTGTGATGCCTCTGTTTGTTCACTCTGCTACTTTATATATTATACTAGCGAACCGCCCTTGCTCTGCACGGGTGCAATGCTGATACTAAATTTAAATTCACCCAGCGGAAATTTAAGGGCATGGAGAAACAGTGATGAAAAGATAATTATGTTTTATGGATGCTCCTTTTTTCCTCCGCGGCTGGCGTCGTAGTTGGAACATTCAGAAAAAAAAATCTCATTGCACATCTACAACATAAAACGAACCCAAATATAAAATTTCAGCCTCCGAAAATATACCGGTATGGAGAAACCGTGATGAAAAGTTAACTTCATTTTATTCCCCCGTAGCTGGCCCCGTAGTTGGAATATTAAAAAATGTAACTTCATTCAATGAACGCCCCTTTTCCCCGCAGCTGGCACAGCAGTTGAAATATTCGAAAATCCTTCCTTATTGCTCATCTACAACATAAAGTGAAACTCTCTACAGAATTTTAGCCTTCAAAATATTATAGATGAAAGTAATGATCAATGAGTATGATACAAAAAATCTTTGACCCATCTCATAGCATTTTTCAACAAATAACTTCGATAATAGTACATCAAACAAATAGTATTTTTATATCTCAAAATAAATGAAGGAAGTCAAGATCAATGTGTATAATTGAAAAAAAATGTGTCCCATTTCAACATTATCCAAACAAATAACTTTGATAACTGATAGTTTTCCTCATACATGTAATGGAATTAGCTGATATTTGGGATGAAGTTTACAAAACCTCAACAGGTATACATGTATTTCGATATACAATAACTTCCTCAGGCGTTTCAATACTAACTGAAATCCACATAGTTTGTACTTTTTATAACAATTTCAATCATATGTTCTTCTTCTCAGTTGATGACTTATCTACTAGGTTAGTTGGAAAATTAAGATTATGTCAACTGTTAGTAGCTTTTTGAAATGAATTATCTGTTAAAATGAATTTACCTAATGTGAGCACATTTTTAATATTATCATTATTATATAATATCCAATTGCATAATGTTTTTTAAATGCTGTTGATCTCAACTTTTAAATTTCTTGTGAAATTCAATTGTAAATTTTACAACCAACGCCTAAAGAGTGTTGTTGCATTAAATATAGAGTATACACTTACCAATTTGAATGCATTTATTGACCTTCGATCTTGTATTATAGTGTTCAATTAAGTCAGTGTAGAATGTTTATTTAAGAGTTGAAATGAAATATTTTCTGAATAAAACTTTTGATGGAAATCTAAAATGTTTTATAAAAATCATAAATAGTTCCAACAGAATTTAATGAATTTTCATATGGAACACCCCAGGCTATGATTTCATATATCATGATATACAAAATAATGCATGATGAAACATCAATACAGTTTTCACTTCGAATATTTTTTCGGAAGTTTGAACTTATAAAGACATTTTCCTAATTTTTTTGTTTATTCAAATGAATGTTTTTTCACTTCTGGCAACAATCTGAAATGAAATGAATTTTTACATATAGTCAGTGAGCATACTTGAAGACTGGCTATAAATCAAATCATCCAAACAAACAATTCGTTCAGCCCTCAACTCCCTACAAGGTTAGTGGACTGACATCTATCAGAAAACAATAACCCCCTGGCTAATACCACGAAGGAGGTTGGACTATATCCGACAGGTGTTGGTGCAGCAATATATTTTAAATTATTGGAACACACTTGCAGACCGGTTTCGGGTTGTTTAGCCTCGTCAGTGCAACGTAGTGTCTATCATCAACATAAAGTCGATGATTTCCGATAATTGAAAATCGAATTCCTTCAGAGTATCATTTTTCGAACTATATGTCAAAATTGGCTATATGTGAGAAGTTTTCTTTCTCTCTACAAGGAATTGGTCAAATTTCGGATATGCGGTTAGTTACCTCGTTCACAGGCAGATGGGACGATAACAAACCTGTTGTTTGTGGTCCCTTTCAGCCTAGTTCGAGAAATGATACTCTGAGGGAATTCGAGTTTCAATTATCGTAAATCATCGATTTTATGTTCATGATAGACACTACCTTGCACTGACAAGTGGCCAAACAGCCCGAAACCAGTCTGCAAGTGTGTACCAATGATTGAAAATATATTGCGGCAGTTGTATCGCCAACAACATATGCAGGAATAACTTCAGACTCATTCGAGAATCAACAATGTTGTATGGCAAATCTCTATGACCTTTCCCGCGCATTTGATACTGTAAATCATAAAATTTTGATAAATAAAATGGAGTACTATGGAGTGCGGGGAAACGAACTGGAATTATTTAAATCCTATCTTATGGATAGGAAATCAAGAGTCAAGTGGCAAGACAATATCTCGGATTTTAGAATTTATGTATTTATGAAGTATACAAAGCTATACATATTTGTGTTTGAATATGTTTTTATTGTCTGACAAATGGTGTTGATTGTAATGGATTTTAAATAACTTAATTATTCGCTGTAATTTTCACATTTTTACTTTCTGTTGTAATTGTTTTATGTGACGTATGTATAAACACTTTTGTGTAACAACATGAATAAAGTATCTATCTATCTATCTATCTATCAGTGAAGAATCCTGCACTGACACCTGTCGGATATAATCCAACTCCCTTCGTGGTATTAGCCAGAGGAGTAGTTGTTTCCTGATAGGTGTCAGTCCAATAACCTACAGTGTAGGGAGGTGAATCGGGCCTGAACGAATTGTTCCTTCAGATGATTTTTTCGAATTTTATTTCATAAAATTTTAGTTTAGTTTAGTTTCAATAAATTGATGGATGCAGCCAATATTAAGTGGTGAGAGATCATCATGAAAAATGATACTTTATATGTTTCTTCACCACTTTTATATTTAACTCACGTTACTGCAGTTTCATCTTATAAGGACATTCTCAAACTGATACAATGAACTTATAAATATTTGATAATAGTAGCCCTTACTTATCCAAACAACACTGTTGGTAATAACAGGATACTTAACTTAATTGAGTACCTGAATTTTGTTTACCTGTGACAATGTGGGTACGCTAATTCGAAAACGTGAGTAAACTATTAAGCAGATCGCTTTGATCATGGAACAGGTAACATCCGCAATGCTTATGCTAATGAATTTTCGAATATTCCAAATAATTGAGTGTCCAACCCTTGCTTGCATAGTGCAAAATTTCTTTAGTACCTCTGAAACAGTTTTATGGCATTTATGAATTTGTGTAATTGATGACTTGTTTATTTGCAAAATAGCCATTTGTTCACTTCGTCAACTATATACATCGATTTTTCCTCTTTTTTACGGGAATGGAATGAGGTTACTGGATTGTCAAATTTTCTCTGCAACGTGCTGAAAAGATATTCAGTTCTGTGCAACATATTCTCACATCAGATAGTACGCAATTATAGCAGTGTTGTTTCCTTTGCGCAGTTGCTGCTTCTTCTTTGAACATCTGGTTCCCCGAGCTCCAGTCTTGCAAAAGTATTTTCCACTATATAAATCTTCGTGTTAGCCATTTCTCCTTGTAACATCAGCAAAGTAGTTTCCCGTAGTTTCACAAATTCTTTCGTTTTGTCTAAGTCCAGATCCACCTTTCTCAGTAGTAATACTCCTGTTTCTTTCACGAGGTCTTTGCTAACGCCAGTCTTGAACTGATTCGAAACTGGTCTTTTTTCCAAGTCCTGCCTGTTTTTCAGCCCCTAAAATTTTTTAACGCGTGCAAAATGATGAAACGTCTTCATCATACTTCAGAAAGCACCTACTCAAATTGTATTGCGATTCGCCCGGTATAACATTTTCATAATATTCCTCATCATTAGAGTCGAGGTGGCAAAAAAGTCATCTGTTCACTTAGTCAACTATATATAAACTGGTTTTTGAACAATGTATTCTGGGCCGTCTGACCTCTTTTTATTTGTTTCAGTTATAACTTTTTCTTTAGTTGTTTGGATTGCTCTTCGAATATTTTTGTACATATTTCTAACTCCTTTATAATTTTGAACTTCGATATAATTAGGTACTGCGGAAGAAAGCATCTGAAAACATTCATGAAACTACCTTCACATTCCTTCGGATGGCCGTAGGAGACTTGGAAAAAAAATAAAAACTTTTTCTTATACTACAAAATTCCCGCTGTCGCTGAACGAAAAAGACCGTGAGGAAAATCATCTTGAAACATTCATAAAATCACCTTCAGATTTCTTTGAATGACCGTAGGAGACTTGAAAAAAAACTTTTTCTCTTACTATGAAATTTTCATATAAAGGTTCGCTGTCACTGAATAGAGAATTTCGTGAGAAAGAGCTCTGAAAACATCCATCAAANAAGAATTTTTGACGTTTCAAATTTTGGTCAAACAAATTGACCGAGCCAAGTATATATGAATTCGAACATTCAATTCAATTTCTTGACAAAACAATTATTATTGGTACTAATGGCCCAGCCACACTTTTGTAACTGACTGATCATTATTCTTGTAAGATAACAAATTAATTTTAACTCGTATATCCATAACCTTTCTTGAGAAACACCAGAATTTCTGACACTCAAAATATTTCGGGTGGATTGCTAATAGTGTCTACAAGAATTACTATATACTTCTTGTCTCTTATGGTCAAACAAATTGGTTAACTATATACCTATTTGTGAAACTCAAAAAGTTTTGGTTTCGTATTGGATTATGTCAATGGCTGTGGCTAACTTCACGTAAATTCCGAATCAACAGTTTTGAAAAGAAGGCCTGGTTTCATTAAAAGCTTTTCAACCATTTTCAACAAAAACTTAGATCCAATAATAGCAAAATGAGCCTAATCTGAATTAGAGTCAGTCATTTTACATTTGTACATTTCATTTACGAATCAAAATAGAAATGCTATCCGACTTTTATTATCTTGACGAACAAGCAAGAAAATCATTTTTAAAAATTATTCATACATTGACAGAAATAACACGAATTGGACTCAATAGAAATTCAATGATTTATTAGTTTCGAGAGCTATTAAAAGCGTTATTTTTCAGAACAATTCTTCAACATACAGAAATTCTCGTATCTCAGTAGACCATTGAAGGGGAGTGCCACGACACAATCAGAAAGGTATGAGCAATTACAAACAAGGTCTACTTTGTGCGAGCATTCGAATGATGAAAAAAGCTATTAGGTACATGAGTGCGTTCTCTATTGTAATATCACAAGGGTTATCGTGAGAAATTACAGCAGACAGCACTCAATATTTCTTGATATTAAGGATCTATGACACAAAAAGGTCAATCCACTGACAACTGGGAATATATTCTAGTATTTTCAATATCACAAATTCAGACAATACTTCTCTATGTGATTGGGAGGTGCAGATGAGAGCTAATATCGACATGCCAAAGATAGACAAATCACTAGATTTTTTCAACACAATAGAGCACAAATTTTGTAAACACTATCACATTCAAATCCAACAGTATGCGCGATAAAGTCAAAGATAAAATACTAAAGGAAGTCAAAATGGCTTCATTACAGAGAACAACACAATATTTCCCTGCAATGTTTTTCTGAAACTTTCAAGCGAAGAAAAGTATCAATATGTTGAAAGAAATTTCTCAGTGCATACAAATTCTTTGAGAAAATGACATTCAGTCCAAAAAAACAAATTAGATTTCTGTAGGGTATGTATATTGCGTAAACATACAACAACCAAGAATTACGAGAAGATGAATCCAACACACCCGTGTAGCAGGCAAACGCTTGCGCATTTAGCAGTGAAGTACTAAATCCATTATTATATATACAGTACGAATTTGGATATCACAAACTGATAGGTAATACTTCCATTCACTGTTGCCACAGCTACCCCGTACGGGGTAGTTCTACCCCTCTTGAACTTAATTTCACTCTCTCGCTCCCCTCAAGTGAATCTACCCTGCTCAGATATTAAACAAAAGAATGTAAAATGAAAATTGAAAAAATTTACAAATATTTGGGGTTTGATATTGAATCTACTGCCACAGATCTACCGTGTTATACGAGCCGAGTACCTTGGCAAGGTTGGTGTAGACTGAGTGTCTGGCGCCGCTGGTGGCGGTTCCTTGGGTTGTGTCTTACTGCAAGACTCTTACACCGATAGTTCCGATATTCTGTGACTGAGTACTGAGTTACACTACAACTACAATGCTCTTCTGCTCTTCCAATGATACCGAGCGCTGTGATCATGCTCTGTGCGTGTGAAATGTTATTTGATGATTGTGACATGACATTCGACATTTTTATTTGAAGTTGAGATCGTAAATGCGGACATGTTTATAGTATGTGCAATCTCAGTCTGTGATGTAAATGTAGTTATATGTGTAGTCGAAGTAACCGTTAATGTGCACTCTGAAAGTTTTCGGCACTCTCAAAGTCCAAAAAAACCAAATCGGCAGCAAACTAGTCCACGTGGACTGTAGACTTGGCGGTTCGTATTGGATAAGTTTTACTGGCCAAGATTTGTCATTTGCTGAAGAGTCATAAAATTAAATTTGAAGTCATGTTACGCCGTCGTGTTCAGTTCAGGAACTCATCGCGATTTGAGTGTTGAAATTCGATATTGGTGCAGTTATAATTACTTAAAATTTTTTGATCTGTTTGAAATGTGGAGTCCTTGGACAAGTACTAATAGTAATAACGAGTGTGATAACAACGCAGACTTCTTCCTGTGTAGTGATTCCAATAGCGCTGGGGAACAATGCGAAAATGAGATACCAGTGAATAAAATTCGGATGCATGTGAATATTGAAACACAGAGAGTATGTTTCAATGTATATGAGAATCTACATCTCAAGTTTGGTTTCGAGGGAAACAAACTATTACAAACAACATCAGATTTTCCGAAATTCCTTTCTCAACAGTACGTAAAATAGTCAAAAACAAACCTTATGAAGGCAAGAGGATTACCAAAACTTTTAGATGTTCATGTAATAAAATCATTGTAAAAAACAATATACGACTGTTACAATAGCAATGAGATTCCTACAACTGAAATCATAAGGAATAAATAGAATACTTCCGGCCATCACGTGAGCTGCTGTGACAAAACTCTTTAGAATTGGATAAAGAAACTAGGATTCAGATTTAAAGTAATAAACAAACGTCAAGCAGTTATGGAAAGCAGAAGAATAGTGGAAATGCGTAACAAATACTTAGAACAAATAACTAAATATAGACAAGAACAATGGCAAATTTTCTATTTGGATGGAACTTGGTATGACACTCACGACGCAGTTACGAAAGGGTGGACTGATAGTTCGAGAATGTGTACGCCTAATAAGCCTGCACACAAAGGATCGCGACTTATTATTGAGCATTGCGGAGGAAGTAAAGGATGGGATCCGAATTCTTTGAAGTTACATGGAAAAAAACTTGGGGACTGCAATCTTGACTTTCATAAGAACATGGAAGCTAATATTTTCGAAGAATGGTTTTGAAAACATATTGATCCAAAATTTGGATGCGATGACATGTGACTTATGTTTTTGATTACGATCGTCAAATTTATCATAGAACAAAAAACGACAATCATAGGTATACGTGAATGCGTCACTAATTGGCGTCATCATGTGAATGTGGATCCACCCCGGTTCCACCCCGCTCCCTTCCAGAAATCTACCTTGATGAAAAAATAGCTTGTGGCAACACCGCTTCCATTGTGGTGCGTGCACTCTTCGACTGCAATTAACAAATATCATTTATCACTGAACGCCTTCGTCGAAAATTGAATATATCTGCCCATGATACTAATTATACTATATTTGATGTAACTAATAGTGCAAATAAAAAGTAAATGTTTTCATAGAATTCATATGGAACTTATCCACTGCGAATATAACCTGTTGGGTTTTTCCTGAAATAACCGGTAATTTACCTGACACCAATATTGGTGCTACGAATCTAAATATTCCAAGTCACATTAAGTTTGCAAATGAAAATTTTTATGAATCAGGATCGATCTATATGTTGATAAATCTTCCTATTCTAGTATTTTATTGGTTCCAATGAAATTGTGTATGGTGAGAATTAACCTCACCTACAAAACACCCAACATGGATCGTGTGTGATCAGTCAAAAATGGCTTCGTGCTGTTTTGGCATCAACCGAGAGCTGTACAAGTTCTTCATAAACTTTTGTAAAGTCAAAAAATTATCCAACATTTAATGCTTATCACAGGACGAGGCTTTTAGTGAAAATATATTTTCTGTGAGGACAACCAAATCAAGTTGGTTCGTAGCTGAAAATGTATTAGACACTGTTTTTCCGTTAACTAGCTGACGCCCCCCCGACAGTCCTCATGAGTTGAAACTAAGGATTAAAACGATTTCACCTTTCAACGTGCGATTCCTAGCACGGTGGTCCCATTTGAACAAGGTCCAGAAGTTTTGGGATAATCTAGAGTCGAAGAAGAACAACGATTCAGGTCGATATAGCGTCGCTTATTGAAAAATAACGAAATATTCGAAGACTGGATATGAATCACATGCTTGTCATAACTGATTGGCAGCTGCTTCAACACCAATAAGTATAACATGCCAAGTTTTGGGATTTTCTGAACTAAATCAGAACAACGATTCAGTTCGCTATAGTGTCGTTTATTGAAAAAATCGCAAACTGAAGAACCAGAGTGCATATTAGAAAATGAATCACATAATTCGCATAATTGATTGGCAGCTGCCTCAACACCAATATAACATGCCACATAATGGCGTGTCACCAAGTGGATCGTAGTATTAGTTGCATCAGCTTCAACCAATGGCGGATATCATTGAATAACACATCAAATTTATGTGGAAGTATGTTTGAAAAAAGAATGTTTCGACCTACGGAAGTGGAACTGTAATTAAACTGAGACACTAAAATATATTAATAACTTGGATTACCTTATTACCTTATAGACTATCATAAGGAAGAAATTAGTCCTAACAAAAGCATATGAATGTGATAACCTACTTCATGATGCAAATGCAGATGACAAAGAAAAACCAATTAACAAGAAGTTGATTTTATCTTGCATCTCAATTTTTTTTGTTTTGAGCCCCTGCATAATTTTAGCGAAAAACTATATTCTGAAAATATCGTATAGGATACTTCGCCAAATGGTTGAAAAACTGTGTGACTCAATTTCACGAAGAACTGTCAATACCTAGTGAATAACTCAGCAATACCGCGTCACACTTTAATTCGAAGCGCCATCTATATCCGAATTCACGAATTCTGGGACTCCTCAGAAAAAAGTATACAGTGCAAGTTATCTACCCAGCATAGAACTGTCTAATAGTCCAGGTTACGCTTCCGTGCACAAATTCCAAAGTCGCACGTATAAAGGCCATTACTATTCCTTTATCAATGTGCTAATTTACTGTCGGCATGCCTAGCTGACAGGGTTGTCTCTAACTACAGAACTGAATCACTAGTTTCTGTGGTCAGTAGATATATTAGGTTCATACGGTGGAATTGGTTTCATGCAGTTCAAAATTTCTATTATGTTCGGAGCTCCTTGTTTGGAATTTTTTAGAAGTCCTTCTTCCTACATACACTTTTGATCCGTATGTTAATCTGTTATCCTTGTCTATGTACAACTTGTTTTTATTTATATGTCTTCCTAAAGAATTACCAGTCTTATATGCTATGTTAACTTTTTTTCCAATATATGTGAGTGTCTCGAAGATGCCAGTATTCATCCTATGCGTGCCACCTTCTGGAGAAAAATCACTACTTCAACACTATCTTCGACATACTACATATAGAAAATAAAGAACAGAAACTGAACCTGCTGGAGTCTCTGTAAATCAATAAGGGCAAACATTCGAATTTCCTACTTAATGACAAACAAGTGGTCAACCACTCATCATTGTGAAACATTTTTTGATGATGGCAATAATTTCATTCATATTCAAAATTACTGTCCAATAACTGAGATTGTGATTGTTTTACAAATTCTACCTATTATCTCAAATTTTACCTGCTGTACAAGAACTGAGATTGTTATTTGTTTTACAAATTCTACCTGTTATCTCATTCACAATCAACCAATCAAGTAGGTAACTTACTACAGTATATAAGAGTTGCATTCCAGTGTGAACGAGCTACTACTACAATAAAACTACGGTGTTAGCGCGTCTAGAAATAAAAACTGTTTGTGGAAACTGATTATTGTCAAGGATACATGTATTTTCATCATCCATTGTACTCAGATTCTAACATGGCGTTTCATTTTTTTTCCCTCCTGATGATGGAAAATACTTAAAAAAGTAGATTTCAATCAGTTTCAGTTGAGAAAATTGAAAAAAAAAATGAAATATACCAAATTGGAAGGAAAATTACCATGAAGAAACTGGCGTGAACCCCTTGATTTTGCAAACTCTCAAAGTAACTCTTTGAAAAATCATCATAGGGCAGATCAAGTTTCGGAAAATAAAGCCGGGGAATAAGTCATATCGAAGGAAGCTGAATTTGGTAAAAGGGTTGCAGCTTGGTTCGTTACTCTCGGTATGAAAGCAAAACGTAAGCTCAACATGGAGTTGTCCTTTCGACGTAACATCATTCAAAAAATTACTAAAAATTGGAAGCCGCATTCTACCGATATTGAAAAATATAGTTCTTCGGCTCTTCATGCCACTGAAATGGCATTGAGTCAAGCTGGAAAACGTAAAAAAAATGGATATCGAAGACAATTTCATTCAAAGCAAAATCTAGAGGAATCCTTCCGCTCGTTGGCAGATGGAGGTCTATACCTGCGGAAAACACCAATGCGAACATCATCAACATCAATGTAAAGGACTACAACTCTACTCGAAAAAAACTTGGGTTGATGCTATCCCATAGAGCATTATACGATTCGGAATTTGAAGAGTGTGTCCGTCATCTGAAAATGTTGGACTTTCCCCACCAACGCGGAAATCATCAGCTCAACCTGTCTAGCATTGAACATACTCATACCCATTGAATATTTTTAATCATAATCGGTGTGTTTCCTATGGTTAAATTCTAAAAATTTCTGTTGATGGCGTCTGGGTAAGAGTTTTAAATTTGGTAACCAATGTCAGTACTTATAATTGAGTTTCTTCAAGAAATAAAACAAAAACTGACTCACGTACCTGCCTTCACAAATGAAGAGCTAGTCATTCCATCTAAATCAAGTAATGAGTGAGAAAACTGCATACAGTACCTGGTCATTCCAGCAATCAAAATCCTCCCTGCTCAAAAAGCGAAATGAGTTCAGTTCATATTCTTTTAGCAGTTTCTAAATATTGAAGTGAATAATGTCCTCTATATAATAGTGATGCTGAAAACATATATTCATTCCTAACCAGCTATAATGGAGTTTTCAAGATTGCGAAAAAAATCCCATATCGGATTATCAGGTTGAAGTCTCCAGATAATTCTATCATTTCGTACATTTTTTTCGAATCACCAGGTAGTTTAGCGAACGGTTGAAAACTGCAGGAACTTTAAAGGGTTTGAAAATGCATTGATGAGGAATGTGGTTTGCCGCTATGCGAATAAGCCAACTCAATATCCAAATTATGCGACCAATCTAGACTGTTGAAAGAAGATATGAGGAGATCGTCCCATGGAAGATTGACGTCATCGAAACTTGATGAGGGTTGAGTTTATCCAAGTGGACGAAGAGAGAGGAGATCATACCACCACGATTCACGCATTTAATCAAGACCGCGAATATCTGGGGAGCCTTGAATATTTCGAACTATTGTTTAATGATTTATATTATCGGATTATTATCGTGAGTAGCTCTAGTGCGATTACTTGCAGCTTTCTGCCACGTGAAATACTCCTGTCAAAGACTCTCGACCCATGGCACCCTTGATGGAGAAATTATAAGGATATCCAAATAAATTTCAGTAGTCCATTCAGAGAGGAGCTAGGTATACCTTGACAGCCTCTGTTTGACAATATCAAATTGGCAATTCATATTTTAATGTTGTTAACATTTGGGAGTAAGTTTATATTGGATGAAAGATTTTTTTACATTATGATCCCTAATTTGAAGCGACAGATATGGTTTCAAAAATCATAATGGGTTATAAACCTTCAAAACAATATGTGTCAGTGATATAGGCATTTCTATTTCGTTTGTTTGTTTCTTATTTCCGTCCTAGTAAAAAATTTAAAATTTCTCAAATTTCTCAAATTTCAAATTTCTCAAATTCCTTTGACCAGGTCAGATGGTCGGAGTACGGCTCTGCCAAACTATGAAAACGTGATTAGGTCCTCAGGAAAATGATGAAACAGCAGAGCACATACCTTGTGTCTGCTGTGCTGTTTCATCATTTTCCAACCAGAGGTAACACACACTGTATTCCGACAGTCAGAGTCTTTCCAAAAATATGTGGAGAGAAGATAGATCTGGAAGGATCTCCATGGCCACTGATGGTGTGGTACTGATAGCACCACTGACGGCCAGACAAGCCTGTCTCTGTGAGCCAGAGAGCTTCGTCTGAGCCGTTTTCTGTAAAGTCTTCGACCACGAAGCAATTGCACAATAAGTAATCATTGGTCTGACAATCATCACATAACTCCTAAACCCCAAGTTCTACCACAAATCCTTCGACATGTCCATAGGGACAGTCTGGCTTTGTGTAAAACTTTTTCCAAGTGAGCATTCCAGGTGGGTCTTTTATCAAGGACAATGCTAAGATATTTCACCTTGTAAAGGAACTTTAAAAGAAGGCTCTTATTTTAGTCCCGCTGGGTTTAGGTTGCAGGTGGGTTCACAGAGAGATAACAGAGTTGAGAGGTTCACAAAACAAAGTTTATTTATTGGTTGCTTGAATATAACAGAGCTAGAACAATCGAATTTTTAGTTAATAGAATCGAATGATAATTAAACCGACTAGACTCACCTAGAATAAGGTAACAGCTTAATATTTTTAAAAAATATCTAGGCTTACACACCCTGAGGCTTCTAACATGAAATATTCAATGAATCACAAGAATTCCTAATCTCGTTCCTGATCGAAGCACACAGTTTTTTTCAGAGTTGGTGGCTTTTTATAAATATCAAAACTGAAGATTTTCGTACCTTTTGATTCTCCTACTGACATCTATAGGCGATAGGCGCAACCCTTCCAATTCTGGTTAGAGTTCTATAATAATTGTTGGTAGATTATAAATGATGCCGAGGTGTATATTGTTCCGTTACAACTATGGCCCCTCAGCTTCCAAGTGATGGCTGCAACACTTGTAAGCTAATTCGCTGTAGTTCCTACTGGAGTATGAATTTTTTTATGAATTGCATGAAAGGAACCTCTTTCTTTGAGAGAATTTGGATCAGCTAGGATATAGGTATCATAACTAATGATTTTTTTAATTATAAAGGGACCCTCAAACAATAGAAGAAATTTCTTTGTTTCCCCTTTGATTGCCGACGAAATAGGATTGGCTCTCAACAACACAAGGTCTCCAGGTTCATATTCAATGTATGGACGCGGTGGATGACGTATATTACGACGTGACGCTTTCGTCTCTAAATTCTCCCGAGCAAAAATAAGTTTTTCCTCATAGGTTTTGGTAATGCCGGTATTTGGTCCCCGTAACTTAGATGGAAGCAGTTTTAGTCTATCCGTTCCTAATTGTAATTCCCTAGGCGAGTACCCCGTTGACTCATGAACTAAGGAATTCAAAAATAAAGAAAAATGAACATGTTCATATGCCCACCTGGAATGCTGGTCACTACAGTAAGTACGACAGAGACGACCTATTTCCCGCATAACCCTTTCACTTGGATTACCTTGAGGATGTCTTACAGAACAAAATATCACCTTAACTCCTGAAGCATTTAGAGCTTGCTTCCATTTTTTATTAGTGAATTGAGTTCCTTGGTCACTCAATATAGCCTCAGGAAAACCGTATTTAACGAAGTAATCATTGGTTAACCGATTGATAAATCTACAAAACTCGTCATTCTCACGACGGATATATAGTAAATTATGGTGCATAACGAATGACCTCTGTGAAGAAATGTCACCGGGTAATTTGTTTATAATGTCGCCAAGTTTTTCATCTGATCTTTGATAAAGACCGAATCCAATGAGTGTTTTCTGAAATTCTGTAGGGAGTTTTAGTAATGAATATTTCAAACATTTGATCTGCTGAAGTGGGGGGTCTCACGGCGGCGTATCTTGACAATGCGTCAGCAATAACATTCGCTCTTCCAGGAATATGTTTCAATTCAAAATCGTATTCTTGAATGGCTTAAGCATATCGTGCTAGGCGGGGTGAAAGTAAGCGACACGTTTTCAAATATGTGATGGAACTATTATCACTAAAAATGATAAAAGGTTTCCCTAATAGATAAATTCGGAATTTTTCTAACTCCCATACAACAGCTAATGCTTCACGCTCGTTAATGCTATAACGTCGCTCACGGTCCAATAATAAGCGACTAGCCCATGCTACCACCCGACGTTCTACATCTACCAACTGAAATAGTTGTGCGCCTAAGCCCGTATCACAAGCATCTGTTGCTAAACAAAACGAAAGGTCAGTCCTTGGATGGTATAGTAAGGTATTCTGCGCTAGAGCTGTTTTCAGATCCTGAAATGCATTTTGTTCTCGGGTGTCCAACACCATTTCGATTCTTTCCGTAATAGATCAGTTAATGGTGCCGCTATCTTAGAGAAGTTTTGACAAAAAGATCTATCAAAATTAGCCAACCCCAAGAATCGCTGTAATTCCTTGACATTTCGTGGAGCCACATAATCTACTATAGCCTGTGTTCTAGATAGGTCTGGCTTTATACCGGTAGCACTCAACACGTATCCAAGATAAGGCATCGTTTCTCGGAAAAAAAGAACATTTTTTCAACTTTAGAGTAAACCCTGCTTGTTGTAGCCGCGAAAAAACTTTTCTGAGATGACTTAAGTGAGAATCAAAACTATGGGAAATTATTAACACGTCATCCACGTAGATTGTAACAAAATCTTCAAATTCTGAATCAAAAATTTTCGAGAGACAACGTGTAAAGGTACTAACACTTGAACTCAGCCCGAAGGGTAATACACAAAAACAATACGTTCTTCCATTAAATTTAAACCCTGTATATTGTTGTGAATCAGGGGAAAGTGGGATCTGCCAATAGCCATGAGTAAAATCGATAGAAGACATATAGGAAACTTTTGCCAAAGTACGCATTATCTCTTCTATAGACCGCGGATTTTCATATTCACGTTCCATAACTCGGTTTAAATTTCGTGCATCTAAACAAATCCGAACCGAATTATCTTTTTTAACTTTTGTCATGATAGGTGAAATATATGAAGTTGCCGTGCGCTTGATCACACCCCATTCTTCCATCATCTCTAATTTTTCACTAACCGCGTTTTGGTGGCTGACAGAATTCTTCATTATCCTTTAGCTTAATAACATGTTCGTATTCATGTGTACGACCAGGTACTTCAGAAAAAATTTCCTGAAATTCTAATAACATATCCTTGAATATTTTTTGCTGATCTACTGAAATTTTACATTTCGCAACCATGTCTTCCACCTCAGATATTTTGGGAAAACTAGTTTCTTTAATATAACTCAATCGGTATATATTTTTGCTAGCGATAGGCTTCATTTCCGGTGATTCTAGAACGACTAATTCACACACTGTTTTTTCTTCCGGAACTATCACGAACTTGCCATCTATATTAAACATAACCAAATTTTCTGATAAGTCTATTTTAGTCTTGAACAACCTAAGTGAGTCTGATCCTAAGATAACTGGATGAGCTAGGTCCAGTATTAATAAAAACTCGTGAAAAAATGAACAGTTCAATATCGAACAAGAAATTAACGACTGTTGATTGATTCGTCGTTGTTTATTTTTGAATGCCCCCGTGACTTTCACTCCAGTGCAAGGAAAGGTTGGAATTTGTTCATGATACTCTCCCAGCTGTGACCAAACCTCATAACTGATAGCGCATATTTCACTACCGGTATCGATTAAAGCAGGAAAATTGTAATGAAACATTTTTAATGAGATTATAGGTGACAGCGAGTTTACAGTTTCTTGATCAAATTCAAAATCACAGTCCATTAATAGATCATCCCTAGGATTATTTAGACACGATTCGGCCCTATTCCTTATCTGACCCGCCTCCTGATCCGGACTCACAGACCGAGAGGCCCTGACTCGTTTCCCGAACAGTCATTTTCATTTTTTGCAACCTCTATTATTGACACGCCTTTTGGTTCGAATTGTCGAGAAAATTCTTTCCTAGGATATTGCCTTTCTTTCGAAAAAGTGTTTACACGATTTTTTTCGCGATCAGTTTCCGAAGGTTGTTGATTGAAACTTGAGATTTGATTATTTCCGCTCAGAAAATGTACCCTTTCCCGGTTTGTCTCTGATGATGAGTTGTTGGATCTCGAAACTTTATTTTCTAAATTGAAATAAAAAACTCATATTCAATTTGCTCTAAAAACTCCATTGGTGCAGGATTTTCCGAATTATCGAAAATGGGTAAACGCCTATTCGCCTCCAGATTGTTTAAATTTCTAACCATACCTGTATAATTCAAAGATTGCACTTTTTCAATCACTTGATTGACTATAAAGGATAAATCTATTTGTTCAGTCACATAAGCCTTATTTTCATTACCAGAATATTGGTTATTATATGAATGTATATAATTTGTACGAAAAATATTAGCCTCATTATCAGCTGGATGTGTGGTACTTGACGGTCGCTGAGCAGTGTAAATCTGCCGACTGTTTTCGGTTAATAATGGGCTATTATTTATCGCTAGACAATTAACAAAACCGAAATCATTGGGATGTTTCTTATTTTTGCCTCCTACATTATTATACTGATTATTTTGTGGCATGTTTGTACTCAAGGTAGGAAAATTTACCCTATTGTTATTAACAGTAAATGCATGTGCATTTGCACCACAATGTGGTTCCTTGTATCTATAGTATTCATTTCTCATCACTTGGATATCCTCATTATTGGCATGTTCTTGACTCCTCGCCATATGTGGAGCAGTGTATGCCAATGCATTTACCCCTTGATTCATATAAAAAACGTTTTCAAGACCATTTTGTGAATTTTTTACGATAAAAGTTGGTACCTTCCTGCTCTTATTTTCAAAATTAACATTATCATTTCTCCAGATAGGAAGAGTTCTATTTATTACTTGTTCGTTTTGCTGTGTATTCAGTGTATTAGCATTTGTGGTGTAAGCAGATCCATTTGTGCTTCCATATACATGATTTGAGGTATGAACTTGTGTTGTTAGTGGCCAATTTTCATTATCATTATACCTAGTCTGATTTTGAAGCAAAAATTATTCTGCACTCGCGTTATTATTATTATTACCCACATTCTGTTGACTGATTGCTTTAAAAATACTATTACTAACGTTAGCTAGAGGTGGATCACTGCAAATACCTATTTCACTTATATCTCTTGTTAAATCTTCTTTTTCTCTTGATTGAACTTGGTTAACATGTTGGAGAAAATTGTTTGACAAAGAAAACCGTCTCCTACATGAGTTTCTTGAAGTAACTGGTGTTTTTTGGCCATCTACATTACCACATGCCTGCTAGTTTTTTGGAATGGTTCCCGTGGTTTTCATATCATTCTCTGGATTACTTCTACTAACACTTTGTGTAATTGTGTTAATTGTTTGCACTGATTGCATTCTATTTCTCAAAGGGTAGTTTCTAATCATGCCTTCTTTCTGCTGTTCTCGTTCTGCCATTGCGGTGTGTGCCGAAGTGTCCTTGAAAACACTGTACCCTCTCAAGTCTCTCGGCCCCACGTTGGGCGCCAAGTTGTAGAGGAACTTTAAAAGAAGGCTCTTCTTTTATTCCCGCTGGGTTTAGGTTGTAGGTGGGTTCACAGAGAGATAACAGAGTTGAGAGGTTCACAAAACAAAGTTTATTTCTTGGTTGCTTGAATATAACAGAGCTAGAACAATCAAATTTTCAGTTAATAGAATCGAACAATAATTAAACCGACTAGACTCACCTAGAACCAGGTAACAACGTAATATTTTAAAAAAAATATCTAGGTTTACACACCCTGAGGCTTCTAACATGAAATATTCAATGGATCACAAGAATTCCTAATCTCGTTCCTGATCAAAGCACACAGTTTTTTCAGAGTTTTGATTCTCCTACTGACATCTATAGGCGAGAGGCGCAACCCTTCCAATTCTGGTTAGAGTTCTATAATAATTGTTGGTAGATTATAAATGATGCCGAGATGTATATTGTTCCGTTACAACCTACCTTCCAAATAGTATTACCTCACCATTGAGAAAAAGTGGCTTTGAGTCGTCCAATTTTCTTCTCCTTGTGAAGGAGATTATAACAGTTTTGTTGCAGTTTCAGTCGTAGTGGCAATTCTGTTCACCAGCATGGCATAGATTCAGCCAGTTATGGTCGATTCTATACCTTTCCAGTATCCCCTCAAGTCCTTTCAACAGGAAAGATGTGAGACTGATTGGTCGTACCGATTTAGGGTGTGGGTCTTTTCGACCCACTTCAGGTATATATACTACTCTTACTGCCAACCAACTGGGTGGTATATATTTTCACGGCAGACTAGCCCTATACAATTTTATGGGAATAGGTAAAATTATTTCCAGTGCGTTTTGAAGAAGAGCTGGAAATATACCATCCTCTTCAGGAGATTTGAAGGGCTGAAACGACTTGATAGCCCATTCAACTGCCGGTGCTGTGATAACCTTCTTGACAACCTCCCAATCGATTTTATTTGGGCGTTTAGCGCCCTCGAAGATGGTAGGTCTGTTGTTATCAAGAGTCAGATTTCCAGGAAAGTGGATTTCTATCAAAAGCTCTAACGTTTCTTTACTAGAGGTCGTGAATGTTCCATCGAGTAGTTTGAGCGACCCAATTTCAGTAGTCGGCTCTCTAGAGAGCATCTTGTTAATTCTTGTGCTGCGAGGTAAATCAGAGATACTCTCACAGAACTTCCTACAAGACTCCCATTTTGTCTTTCTTATCTATTTGTTGTATGTCGTTAGAGGGTTTCATCCAGCTACCTGACTCTTTAGCTCGATTGAATGATCGTCGAACTTCTTTTCTTTGTTTTTCCAGGCTTTTGTTCCACCAACATGAGTTGTGGTTATCTCATTTTATCCGCGCAATTGCTTCGCTACTGTGAATATTAATGAATCCGTTCTAAAAGTCAGATAGAAGAGAGTTTTTATAACCATTCCAATCAGTAGATTTTGAGTCACGATATTCTACTACAAGTCTCAGATCTGTTTCAAAATTGAAAAGAATATATCTATGGTCTGAACAAGCAGGTTCAGTAGATACAGCCCAACGGTGTATTGCCCAGTCCGGTTACTCGGCCTGTATTTCCTGTCCATGGTTTCTGCAGGAAAGCATGGTCGATCAATTCGTCCTTGAAGTTTTTACCAATGACGTATGAAGCGGCCTTGGCATGTTATAAGTTCGCCTGCAAACACTTGCCGCAAACTCAAAACTCCTTGGCCGTAGAAGATGAAAGATCATCAAGGACACTTCCACCCCGCTCTCCCAGGGTCGGGGGATGAGTAACCTGTAACCATCCAGGCCAAAAAAAAACTTTCTTCGAAAGATTGTCTTCCTCAAAAAAAATTGTCGTCACTATTAAAAAAGACCGACAAATGATGGAAACATAATGATGAGAATATGCACTAATTACCTTCGTTTTTTAGTCCATGACCCAGTACTATCCAAAAATTTCGAAAATACAAAATAACAATTATAATTGTGATCCAGCAAGAGTTATGTGAAAAAACTGCCTCGAGTACAGCTGTGTCGCTGTATCAGCAATTTTTTAGTTTACAATTTTCATGAATGTTGATTATATTTTCTTCACCTTTTCTTTTCAGAAAAAGTGGAAAGAGTGAAAAAAGGTCCAATTGCTAATAATGGAAAAGCTTTCAGACCACATTTAGGAGACGATGCAGTTTGTGAACACGATGAATTGGAACAACTTATGATGAAATGTTGGGCAGAAGATCCTATTCATCGTCCAGATTTCGCAAATATAAAAAATAAATTGCAGCAATTGTATAAAAAGTAAGTAAAGTAAAGAAAGTGATCTGTCTACGTGTAGGCTGAGGTACGTAAAAACAACGAAACGCGCTGTTCCCAAACGATCAGCCATCCAAGTACTAACCGCGCCCGACATTGCTTGGCTTCAGTGATCGGACGAGAACTGGCACTTTTCAACGTGGTATGGCCGTTGCATAAAGATCATAAACTAGAAACTGAAAAATAATTCGGTAGGATCTGGGTATCAGTCAGGTTTGGTAGAAGCCACAGAAGTTTAAATTATTTTTTAGTTTTATATCTTTTCTGCATTCATAGACCTAGAAAAAGCTTTCGACAAGGTACCAAGAACAGAATTATGGGACAGTCTGAAAAATTGAAATTTCGATGAAAAAACCATAAATATGATTAAAAACATATATAGAAATAATAGAAATTATGTTATCAAGAACAACATGAAATCAGAAGGTTTCAAAACAAAAGAGGGTTTGAGACAAGGTGGATCATTGAGCCCAATGCTTTTTAACATTTTCATGGACGACATCATCAAGGAATGTGATAGAAATAGCAAAAAAATGTGCATTGGATACAAAAATATGCAAAGAGTAGAGATAGCTGAGGGAGCATTTGCCGATGACATAATACTGATAGCTGAAAATGAAGAACGATTACAACATAATATAAAAATATG
>NW_019290735.1:183483-226587 GCF_000500325.1 Leptinotarsa decemlineata
ATTTGGCACAATATTTTTGAAAACAAACAAGACTTTTCCAAGAACTCTACCTGTAGAGAGAGAGGGCGCTGCATGCTTATAGAAATCCGACTGAGCTAATCAAGGTAAGAAATATCTGTAAGATAAGGTATCTACCTGAAGAATAATATTAAATAATATACTGTAGAAGAACTCCTGGAGTTAGAAAATATACACAGGAACTTATTCGACCGGCCGATGAGTCAGAGAAAGAAGACAAACAACGTTTAAAAAAACAATAGAAAGAGAGTACTCCTGTTTCAACGAAAACTGTGAAAAAACAAGTTAAAGCATATAGACCACCAACAAACACTACCAGCAGAGAAACATGTAAAAACAAGGTCTACATCGCAACGCTAATGTACTTGTGAGTAGTGAAACCATCAATTCATATTCAATATTTTGTTTTTTTCTTTTATGTGATCTGATGAACTATATAATCATATTCAGAAGATCATACAGTAAACTTTTGGAATGGATTCTTATGTAAGAGATTTTCGAATAGAAACATTGCCGACGCTTTGAATAGCCTCCAAGAGGAGAAAATTCAGAATATTTAATAATAATATCTGTGGTGTTGGAAAAACATATATGAATTTGAAATCTTCATTAAGGAAATCAATACATTTTTTGACTACTTTGCTTCAAAAAAAAACTTGGTGAATTCCTGATGCATCGGTATATGATATTGGGGGTTACACCACTCCCTATATTCAGAGTAGTCTAAATTGAAACGATGGCGTGATTATGTTTATTGAATCACATAATATGTGATTCTAATATGATACCAATAATACTAATAATGTACATTCACTCAATTTGTATCATAATTTTTGAGCAAAGTTTCACAAAATGAAATAATATTACGTGCTTGCGTTAGATTTTTATAATACTGTCAATAGTATATGTGTATCGCACACTTAAAACTGAGAATTTGTTCGACGAGAGAGAAGAAACGTGCTTTCCGCTGACATATGGGGGAGACAAAGGGAAGCCAGATCGACTGGCGCTGTGACGCGTTAGGTAACAAAGCAATTCACCCTCACATGAAAAAATCTTCAGGATACGATGGCATAAAAGCGGAAACTTTAAAAGTTATTTCGAAGTATATAAGTTCTCCTCTAGGTGATATAATGAATACATCTTATGAAATAGGTCATTTTCCTGATGCTTCCAGGCTATCAGTTTTCATTTCCGTACATAAAGGAGTAGATGGACAAAATATTACAAATTATAAACCGATCTCGCTCATAAAATCTTTGAGTGGAATAATAGAAAAAATCATGAAACATAGACTGAATGAATTTTTCAACAAATACCACATCCTGTCTGGTCCACATGTACGGCTTTGGGGAACATAAATTTACAGGTTGCAATTCATGTGCTAACAAATACTATCTATGAGTATCTGGACCAGAGAGTACCATCAATAGGATTCTTCTGAACAATTTAAATGCTCATTTCACGAAAGCGGAAGAACAAAGAGAATATGACCTAAATTTTATGGAAAATATAGTCACACTCTGCCCAAACTCCGTATTTCTCACCCAAACAAGGAATATGAGGTTTTTGATTTAATAAATGAATTAAAGAATTCCAATGCTCGCGGATATGATCAGGTCTCAAATAATCTTCTAAAAAAATGCGTGGAAGAAATAGTCTACCCTCTGACCTATCTGATAAATCTGTCTATAGAACGAGAAATGTTCCCTGAGAAATTAAAAGTTGTAATCGTTTCCCCAATCTTTAAAAAAGGAGACTCGAATAGCTATGAGAACTATAGAGGTGTAAGTCTTCTCTCTAGTATATCCAAGCTATACGGAATGAATATTGAAAATCAGTTACTATCGTTTCTCCTCAAAAATGAATTACTTTCTACAAACCAGCATGGTTTCATGCAAAATAAAAGCACGGAAACAGATTTGTATGATTTCATAGAACACATAGTAACAGCCTTGAATAACAAACTAGAACTTTGTGGTTTGTTCATCGATTTTTCTAGAGCATTTGACTGTGTGGATCACTATGTACTAATCCAGAAAATGTATCGCTATGGGGTTCGTGGAGTTGCCAAGATTGGTTGAGGTCGTATCTAGAGAACAGGTCACAAACAGTGATAATTCAAGGTGTTCACAGTCAGTCCTTGGCCTGCAAGCAAGGAGTTCCACAGGGGTCTATACTCGGACCACTGCTTTTTCTTATTTATGCGAACGACTTGATACAATACCTAAATAGTATAGACAAAACCTATTTTCAATATGGAGATGATTTCTATCAACAAGAATTTGGCATGGCTATGGGTTCCCCTTTATCTCCCATCTTGAGTAACATATATATGGAGTATTTTGAAGAATCTTTTGTTGAAACTTATCAGAATGGTGCCAAAGTTTGGTGAAGATACGTTGACGATATCTTTGCTGTTTGGAATAGAAACCATGATGACCTGAATGTTTTTTTGAGTTATATCAACGAGCGGAAGCCGACAATAAAATTCGCAATATAAAAAACTTCTTTGACATCTGTCGAAGAAGTAAAGAAATAAGATATCAAAAAAGGAATAACTGCGAATATATTCAAATTTCTTATCCATTTCTGAAGACGGAGACAGATTTTGGCCTCCGAAACGTAAAAGATAAGTATTATTTCTTAATATTTTTTTGATAGGCAAAATTGTTAAATACGACAAGTTACTGATAAATAGAAAATTTTTCTTTATGAAAAATACTTTGATTTTTACGCAGTATCTTATCGAGGTAAACTTAAAAGTTTGCCCTTCTACAATTGTATAAAGTTATCCATTCTAATTTTTATATTTTTCAGATTGTGGAAGGTAACAAATACCCAAAAAAGGTCGATGAAAAACCTAAATAGTCTTTCATAGGTACATATAGTTGCATATGCAGATGATACAAATGTTCTGGTAACTGATTGGAATACAATAGCACTTGCATAAACAACAGAATCCGTATATGAGAAAATAATGGAATGGGCTGAAAAAAATCATTTAGCACTAAATATCAGCAAAACAGCATTAGTCAAATCCTCATTGCAGAACACCACAGAAACTCTTAAAATATATGAAGATAGCCAACTACAGGTGACATCCAAACCAGAAACAAAAATGCTAGGGCTAACTCTAGATCATAAGCTCAATTGGGGTCCTCATATAGATTCACTGTGATAAACTACGAAAGAACTGTTATGCACTGAGATTTATGTCGAATCATTGTGGAAGAGAGGTTCTCCTAAATCTGTATTATACAACTATTGACTGTCACTTGCGCTATGGGATCTTGAATTGGGGTATGAGCTCCTCTGCTGAACGAGTATTTATTTTACAAAAGCGCGCGATCAGAATAATTGCTAGTTTGGGATGGCGACACTCATGTAGAAGCTCATTCAAAGAGCTGAAAATACTCACAGTTGCTGGTCTGTATATATACGAGATGTGTCTCTTCGTTTATAATAATAAAGAAAAATTTGCAAACCAGCAAGACCACCCATACGCAACTAGAGCTAGGGGGTTGTTGATAGCGAATCCTCACCGAACTTCCCTCTATCAGAAGAGTCACCTATACCTTGAGCCCAAATTATATAACAAGCTAGATGTTTCTATTAAGGACCCAATGAATATCTGCATATTTAAAAGACAATTGGAAAAATATCTCATTGAAAGAAACTGCTACACCGTTGACGAGTTTTAGTAGTTACTCTCGGTAAAAAAAATTGTTAATTACCTTTATATGTACAGTGTAGTATTTGTCATGTTTTGTTGTTTTATATTTCTATATATATTTGTTTTTAGTTATACATGGACGTCTTCCTTGTTACTGTATGTAAATGTTTATTGCAATGATTTCATACTGTTCAACAAGTGAAATAAATATTATTATTATTATTAAATTCCTTGACACAGGTGAAATATCAGACCATATCAGACCATCTTGCAAGATCACCACCATCCATATACCTTTGAAAGTCAAAATGATTTTCTCACGTGTTTTTCGAAACCTCTATCACGAACTAATTCGTAATATCATCCATAATATCAATTGGGGCGACTTTCATCAGCATGATGAAATGGCAGACACGCCCCCGTCCTCACCAAGAAAGTCAGCAAGCCACCAGCCCCATGAGCACTTACACTATTGATGAAATGATTACTTTCAAAGACTGCGTTTTCAAAAATTTTAAGCAAACTCATTCTTATACTGTTTGGAATAGTTATAAAGATCTCAGAAAGTACACAACCGGAGCACAGTTTGTATATTTGTGACTCACACCAGTTGGTAGAAAAATGCAATATTCATCATTACGCAGATGATATTCAATTTCACTTCTCTTTTCAGTTTCCTGGTATTGATTCCACTAAAAATTTTATTAATCGTGATACACGGACCATCTTTGATATTTCATCAGCTCTCACATTGAAACTGAACTCCAAAAAGTCGGCATTCTCAATCTCCGGATGAAAAAGATATTACTAATGATGGTCTTCATATCCATATAAATGGTGACGTTCTGCCTTTTGAAACTGAAATGAAGATTTTGTGGGCTATGTTGATTCTAACAATCTGAGAACACACGAGCTAAACTATGAATTAGAATTGAGAGGAGTATCTACGGACTCGGCTGACATGAATCAGAAAAGAAAGTTTCTTAGGCAAACATTCAAAGAAGATACTTCTAGACCTGGTATTGCTCATAGTTTGGAAAACTTTTCATCGGAAACGGAACGGTCAAAGATCGATGACAGCATGAAATCCCTTGTTGAATTAGTATAAAGGATTGAATGCTGATATTTAAAAAAGGATCAAGAACCGCTGATGGCACTTCTCTGAAAATTACCAGTTCCGTAGTTTTTCCTGTACAGGTAGGGCATATATTGAAAATATTGAAAATTTTCGTAGTGCCATCGCTCTTCCATAGTTTTATTTCAGGTAGCGATTTTTGTACAATGTTTGGTACTGGAATCGATTATGCCAGAAATTCTTATCTCGTTGGAGAAAATAGTGAACAACTCAATTGTATGCTTGGCAGTCTAGATGTGTATGAAGTACACACAGCTGATGTTATTCTGTCACGTGTCACGCTTGATGAACAACAACAGTCTGTATTGAAAGAGGTTGTCAACAGATTTCAACAAATATCTTGAGCGTCTGTTACGCTTCCGGGAAAAACAAATCTGATCTACCATAAGATCGATACAGCCGATTTTGAAGCAGTGTAACAGCGTCATTATAAAATTTTCCCGCATATGTTGAACAGTGTGAATAACTAGGCAAAATGCTAGGCTTGAGCACTGTTCGAGAATATTATTTGGGCATCCTTATTTTCTTTAGTGAAGAAACAAACGAGTTTGCTTCGATGGCAGGAAGTTGAACAGTCTAACCAATAAAGATGCTTATCTGCTGCTACATGTATAAGTAAGCTCACCGGGGTCATATACCTCAGTAGCATCAATTTGAAGGCCGATTTCTGGCGAATACCACCCGAAAAAAAAATCGTGTGAAAAACTGCGTTTGTTGTTCCTTCACAGTTTTGCCATTTGAGCTTAGTAATGCTGCGCAAAAAAGGTTGATGAAAAAGATCTTGAGATATAAATTGGAACCTTGCGTGTTCGTATACATGGATTACATTATCGTAGCTACCCCAATAATTGAAGACCACATGAACATTTTGTCTGAAGTCCATCTACGACAGAAATCTGTGAATTTTACTATAAATATCGAGACATAAGAGTTTTGTTAACCATCTCTCAGATACTTGGGCGTTCTAATTGATTTGAAAGGTTTGAGAACAAACCCCCGAAAGTTTTAGCAATGCCAAACCACCCTCGCACCAAAAGTCAGAAAATTTTCAGGCATGTGTAGTTGGTACAGACGGTTTGTTCCTTTTCCTTCGAATTTGACTGCTCCTCTCACATCTTCAGTGAAGGGCTAACGACAGGCTCAAAATTGGAATGGAACGAATACTCCAAGTTTGAAATATCTCTGGTTACAGCTTCTATTTTGACTTCTTTTTATTTCTCTAGAATGTTCACGATTCATATATATGCGTCAAAAGTTGAAACTGGCTGTAAACTCACGTTGGCGAACGCAGAAAATCAAAAGATTGTTATTAATACGCAAGCAGAATATTAACGTCTTCAGAAAAGAAATATACTGTTACGGTGAAAGAATGCATGGGCTGTTTTGTTCGAAGTAGAAAAATTCAGTTCATATGTTAAAGTTATGACATTCAATTGTTATAACAAACCATAACAGTATCATGATTCCACTCCTGGATTATTTCATTGATCATCATTGCTGTTGAAATTCATGAACCATGGAATGACTTTATCATCAGTACATTATGATTCTTTCGATGTGTTGTTGAAAATAATTTAATTTCGATGGGAACTATGAGGATGATCTGAAAACTTACAGGACGTTTTTAGGATGCAAATTTTTAATACGAAATTTTCTCAACAAATAATAATGAATTGGTCAATCAATCTCCGTGAATGAATGTCAATTGAAATTTCCTAACGACATCATTACTCAATGCTTCAAACCTGAAATCATTTGAAATATATGTCTGTCTACGTTCTTCTATCGAAATGAGAAAAGTGTAAAATAATCCTTCATTTTTCTTCTAGAGAATGCAATGGTAATCTCATGGATGATTTACTTGCTCGTATGGCACAGTATGCTAATAACTTAGAAGAGCAAGTAGAAATACGTACTGCTGCATATCATGAAGAGAAACAGAAATGTGAGAAACTTCTCTATCAACTTCTCCCTGAGAGCGTAGCCCAGCAATTAATATCCGGGGAATCTGTTGTAGCTGAGACTTTCGATTCCGTTACTATTTATTTCAGCGATATAGTTGGATTCACATCACTGTCGGCAAATAGCACTCCTCTCCAAGTCGTCGATTTACTCAATGATCTGTACACGTGTTTTGATTCAATTATTGGAGCTTACGATGTATATAAGGTGAGTATATGTTAATTTCTTTACAAATTCTCCATCACGCATATTTGATATTATTAATCGTTTGTTTATATATTCTCTGTAACCTTGAACTATACACACTTTCTTTAAAATGTACTAGTCCATACAGAACCTAGTTCACAGCCCAAGTCATATACTATAAAGACATCTGTGGTATCTACATATATTAGATACCGCATTGAATTATATACCGCTTGAATTATACTGCTTGAATTATATTCACTAATGTCTCCATTTCTTCAAATTATTCAGAAAAAAAAATGTATGGTTGGTTGACAAAAATATCGCATGAATAATAGGTAGATACAGTGGGAGCTTTTAGTTGGTTCTAAGCCTTTCCCCACCACTATGACGTCAATAATGACTTAATAATGACAAGTGGTGTAATTAGGGTTACCTTGAATGATATATCTGATGCATAATTAGTTTTGACCTTGAACGATATGTCTGGTGCAAAAATAGTTGAATAGTTGAAAATAGTGTGTGTGTGTGTGTGTGTATGAGTGTGACGTCATAATAATTTTTTGATTGATTCGGCCATTACTTGATGAAGATCTATCGTAATTTCATAAACTACACCTTAACGATTTGATCTTCACACCTTTTATTTGAGAAATATATCACATGTTAGCGAAACAGCTCCAGAGTGGCCAAGGAGGTCCATCAGTGAAACGAATGAGATTAGATGTCGCTGCAATACCTATGTTCACATGTAATTGTTGTAATGTGACGATTCCATTTACTTAAGTGAATTCTCAAAAAAAGCCTACAACATAAGAATAATGCATGTGTACGATTGAGTGATGATGTTCAAATTATAAAGAGTGCCTTCAAGTGTTGGATTGCTACAAATACAGGGTTCAGAGTTTAATTGTTTTCACCAATTACATGTTATTCTTTAATGAAATCAGGCAGAAAGTTATTGAATTACTGGAATCAGCCATCAGGATTCACAAAATCATCGAAATGAATATAAAAGTATTTGTGAGTTATATTCTCCAAACGCAAGACCTGGAGGATACCAATTCATTTAACTCTCAAAATAGAACAGTTGACCAATCTACTGATTTTAATTCCTTATTTGATGGATTTCGAGATAACATTATCGCTCAACCTACTGAATTCCAGGAACGTGAAGTTTCAAGTCAACTGTCAGCCCATGAACACAAAAAATATTTGTGATGGATGTTCATCATATTTTTCTCATGAGCAATTACTATTACGTCATAAGATGAATGATTGTAATCACTTGAGTACTACAACCAATTATAAAGTCAATAAATATGGGAAAATGGTGCCTGAGTCAGATCTCGAAGAAATAAGTCCAGTTGTCACCCGAAGACGATTGTGTGGACACTAACAATAGAAACGTCTTTAAGTAACCTGGCTTGAACTCATTTAATTTTCAATTTTTCATTTCTTGTTAATAATTTTTTTTATTTCCATCTCATGTTAATAGTTCAATTTTTTGAATTTCTGGTTGTTGTTCGATTTTCATTTCAGTTCTTTTGTTTGATATAATTGTTATTTTTCAGCTGATTTATTTTTTATTTTTTACAGATTCTTTCAGAGATTTCAAATCAATTTATATCATATTAGACAATGAAAGTCCGAACTGATGAAATGCACCACGAAACATTGTCAATCTACTTCAAACAAATGAGATTCATATTTAGTTCCAAATTCATGTCTAGTCTAGTGGATATGAATTTTGCAAAAAGAGATAAGGAAGGATATTTAATTTTTTTTTGTGGAAGGGAGAGTCAGAAATGTTCATGACGCGTTGTTTCATTTGTTTGACCAAATTGACTTCGATGGATTGTCTATGGTAAGACCAGCAATTCATATATCTACCAGAACTGATAGGTTTTCTGTAACAGTCAACAAGTACGGTTTTGTTGAGTTTTGTATCCAAAACCGGGACAATACATTCAGCGTCTTCTTTTTCGATGGTAAACTGTATATATTGGTCAAAGCTGTTGAAGGTTTCAACAGTTCCATCGACTCCTGTTGAAGAAAGGGATAAGATAATGTCGTCAACATATTTTTTGGAAAAAAAGAGGACACCTAGGAGAGTATCTAGCAGGTCATCCATTACATGATTAGCCAAAATTGGGCTTATTTTTGCTCCCATTGGAGTTCCAAAACTATGTTTGTATTTTTTGTTATTGAAGGAGAAATATGTAATATCAAAAAGAAAGGATAAGAAACGTTTGAAATCATTTTCATGTATATTCATGTATATTGCAAAATTATTGCAATATACATGAAAATTATTTCAAACGTTTCTTATCATTTCTTTTTGATAATACATATTTCTCCTTTGACAACAAAATATACAAACAAATTTCTAGAACTCCAATGGGAGCAAAAATAAGCCCAATTCTGGCTAACTATGTAATGGATGACCTGCTAGATACTGTCTTTCCAAATCTTTTTCCTCCAAAAAATATGTAGACGATATTATCTTCTCCCTTCCTTCAACATGAGTCGATGGAATTGTTGAAATCTTCAACAGTTTTAACCAATATATACAGTTCACCATCAAAAAAGAAGACGCTGAATGTAGTGTCCTCTTTCTGGATACAAAACTCGTTCTACCAACAACACCGTACTTGTTGACCGGTACAGAAAACCTATTAGTTCTGGAGGATATATAAATTACTGGTCTTACCATAGACAATCCATCAAAGTCAGCAACTTTTAGGGATTCAGGAAATATTCCCCTCTCGAGAGATTTGTTTATTACGTATGTTAGGGGTTTAACAAGACTATAAACACATTCTTTGAGTGTGCTCGATCCAATCTCATCCATTTCTGGTGCCTTGTTTGATTTCAATTCTTTGATGAATAGAATCACTTCGTACTCCTCCGCTGGTTAGGAATAAAGCGAATTCAATTATTGAGATTACTAACCCATCTGAAATCCAAGGATTTCTTTCAATGTGTTTTCTTTGTATTTCTTTTTTCCGACTGCATTTTGTTATACACTGTTTAAGGACTGTAATGAAGAACTCAGTTGCTTCATCTACGTTATTACTTTCATAGACATTTAACCAGGTTATTTCCGCAAGCATTTTCCTCAGTTTATGATAATCAATAAAAGGTTTGTATGATTTTTTTGAGTTTGTTTTTTTTTATTGGAGTTCATATTGTAGTATGACGCTATAAAGATCTAAAATAGTACTCTCGAATACAATAGGATGCAAATATTCGTACTTTTGGTGCAGTATTGGTAGTTTCATCGATTGATTTCTTTCCAGTTGTGAAATGAACAATTTTCTGTTATATCTACTTGCATTGGTATCGCATTGAATCTTCTTTAAAAAGTTTTATGTCAATAGTTCGAAGTGCTCTTTGTTGAATTATTTTTGCTGATCAGTAACAATAGAGTATTGCACTTCTTTGAGTAACATTTCAGAACCTGTTGCCACTGTAGAACCAGTTTTATTCCTGAGTAGTTCGCACACTGTGTACTTGAAGTACCTTTATATAGCTACTAAAACGTATTCATATCCTATGATGCATTTGGAATACACGTTGTCATAAGTAATATCGACTTGCCATTGATTTTCACATTCTTGCATCGTACTTGTTGTCTCTGAAAATGTTTCCACCAGCTGATCGATATGTTTTTCAACAATTCGTTGTTTGGCATCGCCGGTGAGTTACATACATATGCGTGAAGCCGGACCATACATTTCCATTTCCAACCAGTAAGTTCACTCCCACTACTTTCATTCATAAATTCACAAAGTTCTCGGTGACCTCGAAACGAAGTGGAGAGTCAATTTCGTTCTTTTACCATAGGCGTGCGCGCTCATATAAAAACGTAATTAAAGGTTATTCTAGAATATGTCGTGTTAAATTACTTATAACCAACTACAAAAACTGAAAATAATAACAACAGCGAATAAACTAAACACAATATCAATTTCCGATGTCCATGGTACCGTCAAATGCTTCGATACTACAGCATAGAACGCGTTGAAGGTCCCCGGCAACTCAGGCGGATCATGTGGTAAAATAGTCTACTGGTTGTATTATTCTAACGTGGCTGGGCCGTGTCTAGAGTGCTCACCGAAGAAATAGCGCAGACAGTGTTTCTGCCGATGAACCCACCGTGTAGAATTATCGTTTCTCACCAAACTCCATTATAAATAATCATTTTGCTGACTCTTCATTTTATAATTCATATAAATAGTTAAGAATGAGATGAGGTATTAATTGCTGCGGAACTATTCTCTGATATTGTTGTTACTATAAGCTTTCGGAAATGAAGATCGATAGTTGATACGGAACTTATCAAAGTGGATTCGTTTATTTCTGTGTGACTTTGTAATTCAGCGAGTTATAAGAGATTTTTCATTATTAATCAAATGTTTGAAACTCCGGACCAAACGACTGCGAGATTCAAAACATAACTGGGGCAGTCGGCGAGGATTATTCTCATATCAAGAAAGGACTTGTGGATAATCCGAGAGAAAGCTAGTCTTCAGGAAAACAGAATCATCGTACGAAACCCTTGGAAAGTGATTACTAGAGTTCTGAAACAGCTTCAAACGGGATCCTTCAGGAACGAATATCTTGAAGACATCTTTAGCAATCAAGAAAAACCACATCGTAGCAGTTAAGGACCAAAACCACACCGTAGCACTTAAGGAACAAATAGAAAATCGTTCAGAACGTGAGACATTTTTCCTCATTCTCCTCAACATTTCCTCTCTCCATCTCATTTTATATATGCGTAATATAATTGTCTCAGTATATTTCATTTATGTTTCATTACCTATGAGATCTTGCCGCAAGTGATAGAATTGCCAGAAATGAAATAATAACTATTTTAAACAATTCAGATTCTGACATGACACCCCAAAATATTGATTCAGATTTCAATAACGTTTGTCAAGCTATAGAAAGTCTCTTACTTCATGAATATTCTAACGTGACAAACTCTAATTCAGATATGGCTTTCAGTTATCAAGAACTGAGCTATAATTTTGAAATTGAAAGGCACGGCCTTGATTTTAGTATTTATCATAAATGAACTCACTGAATGAAAAGACGTTATGAACCTTAAAAAATTGTCTTTTTCTGACGAAAGATCTCTTTTTTGTCTATTACAATAATTGCAGAGCATGAAACCCTATTTTGAAGAAACCTCATAAAATTTTAGTATGCGCTGTCAATATTTGAGAAGTATCTCATTTTTTATCGGTTAATAATGATCAAATTTTCCGAGAACTAAAAAATAACACAAATTTCTAATATAAACAACTCGTATTGATTACGTTTTTGAAATGTTTACCTCCTCACTTTCAAACAGGAGTTCGAATAAAAAGATCCCGATTCATTAGAAACTGCACTACAATATCTCATTGAAGAAGAAAACTTTTGTTATTCAATGAACGAAAATAAAAATCGAAGTAATACGATCCCAAATTCACATATTACAGCTCCAGCGTCTCAACAAAACTTTATGTGTTCTCGAAATCAGATACCGCCACAAAAACCGAATTTGGCAAACTTCCAAAATCGAAGTTATTCCTATTTTCCATCACAATGTAATCAGCCGAAACAATTCGAAAATTTCCAAAATTCCCAAGTAACTCCATAAAAAATATTCAGCCACGCCAAATATCACAACAGATAGTATTCACCAATCAACAAGTATTTGGTAAACAAACACAAAATCAAAATGTTTGGAAACTAAAAGATAATTTCCAACCTCTAATTCAACCGACTTCAATCTCCATAGCAATCAGACTACAACAATAAAACCCACAAAGAACGAATAATTATTTCACACCTCAATCTAGACCCTCATTCAAAACCGAGGAATTACATCAGAATGAAAACGAAACTTTCGACCAAAATAATTATTTTCGAAATATTGTGAATTCTGAACATCAAAATCTCTTCGATGATGAGTATTCAGATCAGAACAGGTAAATTTTTGATACTATTCCATATGATCAATATTTTACCGATTTTCGAGAAATGGTAGGTATTAGAGCAAGAAGATTCAGAAACTCAAGAAGACATAAATTTTTCGATACAAGCCTTTTCAGGACACGTAACTTACAAATAAACGTAATAGATATGTAATGAAGTTTTATCCTTCATGGCTATAGCATTACCTGACGAAAAAGCCCGACACCTTTTATTAGATTCAGAAAGTTATGTTTTATCAATAAATCCAGTCATAGAAAATAAATACTTTTCCGAACAGATTGTCATCGGAACAAACTCTGTAAAAATATCTTGTGGAGAAAAACACACGAAATATGTTGCAATTATACCAGCCTTCGCAAAATTCCATTCAAAACAACAAATTCGATTTTGATAGATTTTAATAGATTCTTTGATGATATAATAAGTTTTGAAGAATTGAAAACTATGGGATTTGACTAGAAACTAGAGAATTCAACAAGGAATATCATATCGCGATGATATTTCTATTGAGGTTCATCACTGTTAGTGGGAGATTTGAGCCGGTTCTAGGCCTCCCCCCACCACTATGACGTCACGTGGGGTGAATGACCCTCCCTCCACCACCCTGACGTCACGTGGGGTGAATGACCTAGACTGACTCATGCCTCCTCCCACCACTATGACGTCATTAAGGGTGACCTTGAACGACATGTCCGACTCATGCCTCCCCCCACCACTATGACGACACGTGGGGTGAATGACCTAGACCGACTCATGCCTCCCCCCACCACTATGACGTCATTAACGACGTAATGGTGTGATTGGGGTGACCTTGAACGACATGCCCGACTCATGCTTCCCTCCACCACTATGACGTCATTAATTACGTGATGGTGTAATTAGGGCGACCTTGAGGGTTGGTGTGTGTGTATGTGTGTGTGAATGCACGGTACAGGGTTTATCATGTGCGTGTCTGTGTGCAAACATACGTCTGCATACTTCAAAGATCCTCCAAGTAATTAATGTTCCATCGGTGTGAGCCCACCAAGTCAGTAGTGGTGTGACGTCACAGCAGCAGCAACTGTTCAATGACAGGAGAGCGAGATGTGCACTCCATGGCGTGTAATGCATATTCATCAGTGTGTCCTTACCTCTCTCAATGCCGTCCCCAACCACTTGGCACCCCCACCCTTCAACCTCCACCACTGGACACCCCCACCACTGGACCATGATCTCAAATGACGTCACGTGGGGTGAACGACCTAGACCGACTCATGCCTCCCCCCACCACTATGACGCCATTGACGACGTAATGGTGTAATTAGGGTGACCTTGAACGACATGTCCGACTCATACCTCCCTCCACCACTATGACGTCACGTGGGGTGAATGACCTAACCCCCACCCTTCAACCCCTACCACTGGACACCCCCACCACTGGACCATGATCTCACACCCCCACCACTCGACCATTGGTGTGGTACCACCTCTACAACCAAATGAAAACATTTGAATAGTCTCATCATTCTAAACTTGACTTACTGTCCAGTGGTGTTAATAGTAGTTTCAAGTTTTTACTCAAATAATATTCAAAAATGAATTCTAAAAAAAATTAATGAAGTTTTGACGAGATTGTCACTCGAAGACGAGAATAATTGGTTTTCGGATGAAGAGGGGGAAGTTCCCAACAACATTATCGAAGGAGAGGATGGCGTCATCAAAGTAGAGGACGACTTCATCGAAGTAGTTGATGATGTTATTGTAGAAGAAGAAGAAGAAGAAGAGGGTGAAGCCATGGTGATCGCTAGGGGGTTGGAGGATGTAGGCGCCGATAACCGACAAGAGATGGATCCTGAAGATATTGAAGATGAGGGTAGCGATGATGCTCCGGCGACTGACAATGGTGACGTCATCTTAGTTAGCAAGTGGATGAATGTTAGTGATACGGTGGAAGATCGTTTGGATCTGTATTGCGTAACAGACTCACACGTGCGGATACGAACAATTAAAAACACCGTCTACATGTTATGTTGGTGCTGCTTTAGATTCTACTCACATAGAAATGATAATGGGGGTGATTACGAGCATGTCGACCTCCATTATACGATATCAATGATGGGATTGACACAAACGTGGTGTGAAGCGTGTGAGAGGCCTTTAACAAACTATTGAAGGTTAGATGCTTGCATCATTTGTAATAATGTCCCTACACACATATCAGAGTGAATATTTTTTTTCAACTTTATTGTTATTATAATAAATATTATCGTTCTCATTATGTTGTTATTACTTTGATAGCCAATTTTTGATAAGAAAAGAAAAGTTTTTCTCGAAGAAATATTAACACAAATAATGGATGATCTAAATAATGAATATTTTTATTTCATACTGGTTTTTATTGGCTATATAACCTTCCACAACTTCACACCACGTTTGTGTCAATCCCATCATTGATATCGTATAATGGAGGTCGACATGCTCGTAATCACCCCCATTATCATTTCTATGTGAGTAGAATCTAAAGCAGCACCAACATAACATGTGGACGGTGTTGTTAATTGTTCGTATCCGCACGTGTGAGTCTGTCACGCAATACAGATCCAAACGATCTTCCACCGTATCACTAACATTCATCCATTTGCTACCTAAGATGACGTTACCATTGTCAGTCGCCGGATCATCATCGCTACCCTCATCATTTATATCTTCAGGATCCATCTCTTGTAGGTTATCGGCGCCTACATCCTCCAACCCCCTAGCGACCACCATGGCTTCACCCTCTTCTTCTCCTTCTTCTACAATAACATCATCAACTACTTCGATGAAGTCGTCCTCTACTTCGATGATGCCATCCTCTCCTTCGATGATGTTGTTGGGAACTTCCCCCTCTTCATCCAAAAACCAATTATTCTCGTCTTCGAGTGACAATCTCGTCAAAACTTCATTAATTTTTTCAGAATTCAATTTTGATTATTATTTGAGTAAAAACTTTAAACTACTATTAACGCCACTGGACAGTAAGTCAAGTTTAGAATGATGAGACTATTCAAATGTTTTTATTTGGTTGTAGAGGTGGTACCCCACCAATGGTCGAGTGGTGGCTTGGTGAGATCATGGTCCAGTGGTCGGGGTGTCCAGTGGCGGGGGGTTGAAGGGTGGGGGTTAGGTCATTCACCCCACGTGACGTCATAGTGGTGGGGGGAGGTATGAGTCGGACATGTCGTTCAAGGTCACCCTAATTACGCCATTACGTCGTTAATGGCGCCATAGTGGTGTGGGAGGCATGAGTCGGTCTAGGTCATCCACCCCACGTGACGTCATGTGAGATCATGGTCCAGTGGTGGGGATGTCCAGTGGTGGGGGTTGAAGGGTGGGGGTGTCCAGTGGTGGGGGTTGATGGGTGGGGGTGTCAAGTGGTGAAGGACGGCGTCGAGAGAGGTAAGGACACACTGATGAATATGCATCACACAGCCACACGCCGTGGAGTTCACATCTTGCTCTCCTACCATTGAACGGTTGCTGCTGCTGTGACGTCACACCACTAATAACTTGGTGGGCTCACACCGATGGAACATTCATTACTTGGAGGATCTTTGAAGTATGCAGACGTATGTTTTTACACAGACAGGCACATGATAAACCCTGTACCGTGCATTCAGACACACATACACACACCAACCCTCAAGGTCACCCTAATTACACCATTACATCGTTAATGACGTCATAGTGGTGAAAGGAGGCATGAGTCGGTCTAGGTCATTCACCCCACGTGACGTCAGAGTGGTGGGGGGAGGGTCATTCACCCCACGTGACATCATAGTGGTGGGGGGAGGCCTATAACCGGCTCAAATCTCCTACTACTGTTCACTCGAATACTCAGCCTACAATGTTACGATTGAAAGTCATGAAATATACTCCACTCAGGTACCAATAAATGTAAATACAAATGGAACTCATTATAACCCTGAAACAAAAAACATTGACAATTGTTTTATTGGAATTGTTGAATTGTTTTATTCCACTATAGAAAATTGTTGCGGGTGTTGAAATTCATAATTATAATCTGTTTTTTCTTTAATCAGCTGTCGCCCCTATACGAACGACAACTCTCAGAAGTTGACAAACTTGTGCGAGCTAAGGACTAACGAGGTCTTACCTTTTAACTTGTGATTCCTAACACGATTGCTTCTGATGCAAATTTAAAAGATCATGCTTCTAAATTACATCAATGGAAACTTTTATTATCCGAATATGACTCTGGAATAGACCACAAAAAAGGTAAAGAAAATGTCGTAGTTGACGCTTTGTCAAAAAATCAAAAGGACAACATATCTTATTTCAGAGGAGCCGGTGATATCGATGAAACTATAGAAGAATGTATAGAAAACCCTGAAAACTACCCAGTAGACTGCCATACTACCACAATACATTCAGCTCAAGAAGCCCCATTACTAACATTTCCCTACTCTGACAAACCCCTGAACTACAATAAGAAACAAATGCTTATGTTGATTCTAGTAGTGCAATACTATGTTCACAAGAAAATATTTGTTTCAATAAATGCTTTTATATAACTTTACGAAAAAATCATCCTGAAGAAGAATCAGCAAAAAGCTCAGATAAAAGCCGCAGAGATCACCTTACTTCTGCGGAAACACAAGGATAAGCCAATGCATGGGGTCTTCTTCAATAACATTGGAGACCTTGGCTTATCAAAGCGCCTGACCATCGCTTTTCTCAGGTCGAGTGGGCTGAAGTCGGAAACTGGTGGGTTCATCATGGCTTGCCAGGATGGTGTCTACAACACCTTAGTCTACCGCAGTCGCGTGATGGGTATAGAGGTTCCTGATACAAGGTGCAGAGCCTGCCGCGAGGCGCCCGAGACCCTAATGCACTTGCTATCAGCATGTCCAGCATATGCTGTACATGCTATCGGCCTATATCCAGTTTTTGCACCTTATATGAGAGCAGGCAGCATATGGAGTTCACATTTTCTGAACGGTATGAAAATAGGAGTGTCAGCTTGGATAGTTTTCAGAAGTTGCAATTCAATTTCATCATGCGGAAAGATTCGTTTTACTTTGAGTTCGATATTTTCAATATTCAGCCTAACTTTCGTCTTTGACGTAACTGTACCAGAACTCCAGCTCGTACTAATCGGAAGATATGTTAACCGGAAGAAACACACTGATAGTCGTTGAAAATATTCAAAACATGCTTGAGACGTATGAGCACGTTGAATGTTAGATACGTTGTGTGGATGATACCCGTTATGGTGGGATGTATCCATCCTGAGATAGCCAAGTGCTTGATAACTTCATCGGTGTAGGTGAGAAAACCTCTGCAGGCATCGTGAAGTAGAAACTGTAAGCACATATGTCCGCAGTTACTCTGGATAAAATTTTGATAGCAATCATTGTTATATGTAATCGTTATACCTCTTCCAAAATATCGCATCAAATCGATTGGACATTTGAGATTACCGAAACTATCGAAAATATTGTACAGTATTGCCGTTTTTAATGTATGCTACCCAATGAGTGCCTGCATTCAATTGAGAATCCAAGTTCAATACAGCACATTCTCGCAGCCAAGGACTGTCACTAGGTGGCAACGCATTACGCATAAAGACTCCACGAAAATGTTTGAATTTCCGAATCATATAATGCTCTATGGGGTAGCTTCGTAGGAGTTTTTTTGTTGCTTTTTCAAGTAAAGACCTCCTCCTTCGTGTTGATATTGTTTTTTTAGAAACAGACCAAATTCTCGAAATGTTTTGTGTAGGTACAAACCGGAACCCAAATGTTCCATAGCGTTGATCTTCTTTGAGTTTCTTTTTGACATTTTTTGCATATATCACTGTTTTTGCGATGGTGTTCGCTCCCCCTACCAACGAACCCAAAGCTGAAAGATATGTAAATATGGATAGGATTTCTCCAGATTTTGCTTCGAAGAGAATAACTCCCGCTATACATGTCTCCTTACGTTCTCCAGCTTTATGTACGGCAATATTTGCCGCCTTTAGAGCCGACGTCACGTATTTCTTTACTCCATCAGCCGTGGGCTTTCAGTTTCGATTATATTTTGCAAAATGCTGCGTTGAAATAATTTTACATTCGTTCCTAATTTGAGTTGTGCTTGTGCTTTTCACAAGCCGAGTCTAATGAATTAATACCAGGATCGCCTTTTGCAAGAAGTTCTTATAGTTTCGTACCAGAACCGCAATATTGATAGCCGGGCGAGAGATATTGGAAAAAATCAAAGGAGTCGGATATTTCCAATTTCCAGACAACGAAGAAATTCTGAGTCCAGAGTCGGCTAAACGAAATTCCATATTCATATTCAATGATGTAGCCTGCCATAATCAGCAGAAAATTCATGAATATTATTTCATGTTCCGACATAAGGAACGTACTCCAAGATACCCAAACAATTAATACGCGACAATCGTAACATGGTTGTAATGTTCAAGCAAGACGAAATGAATTTGAAACATATATTCGATGAAGACGTCTCTCCCGACATGTCTTTCGATGAATTCAAGAGAATGTGTGTCGACTGTTGGCGCGACAAGTATGGAACTTTCATCATTGTCGAGAAATATGATTTGAATGCGGGGTGACATCGAAGAGGCTTCGACAAGTACATAAAGGTATGTGAATAGCGATGAAAACGTTATTTGTCAATAAGAAACCACTCAGTAAAGAAGTCGATGTTGTCCGCAAAAACGGAATTAACGAACTTTCAAAAATTATAGTAAAAAAGTATCCAGCTCTGAAATTGGGAAAGTCTGAAGAGGATGAGTCGTTGTAGAAGTTTTTCAACCTATATCGAGACCACTGAAGAATATAGCTGAAATCTTTAGAAAATCGGTATACCATTTGAGACGTGGTGATGTCACCAAGAAGGGGGAGACAAAGGAGAAAAGGGAAATAAAGACGGAACCATTCGATCAATCTCGAACATTTGGAGAAACACAAGTTTTACCACTTGAAGATGTTGTTAAAACGGGAAAATATGACGATTATGATGAGGTATTCCACGAATTGCCATCACCATCACCACCATTAATAGAAAATATTTCAGAAGGAAGTATGATGGTGTACCTGGACCAAAATCCACCCATATCACAAAAATATGTTCATGAAACATTGGACAAAAGACAATTCGATCTATGAAATATACGGACCAGTTTATGACGAGTCTTCTTCAAAATGGATCCTCTGTAGAAAGTACATCGACTTTGATGAACGTGGAAATATCACAACTGATGGACTCTCTTTCAAGAGAACTACAGGACTATATAATTTAATTTTTCTCGAACCTGAAGACTATAATAAAGAGGAGCAAGCCTCTCATAAACGTCATTTAGAGGTAACACAAACTCACATGAATGCCAGAGGATCCATAAAGGGAATTCAAAAATGGAACTGGTTCGATATAATTAGACCCATGTTTCGTACTCAAACACTTGGTAAGAGTTACGATAATCTTGCGAGCAATGATGAAGTTGATTCCAGCATTCTACAGATGAACGCTATCGACACTCATCGTGGAATATATAATGAGCACCCTTCCAAATATGTGTATTGGGCCGATCCGAACGAGTTATGCGATAGATTAAAGCTGCTTATGACTTCGAAAGATGCTGGAAATTCTTCTTCTCACGACAACGAAATTACAGCTATATTCAACGAACTCAGAGAAGCCAACATCATTCAGTAATAAATAATTCAATATGAGATGTAATTTTTCATTTGATGATCAAAAATATAATGCGATGAAACATTCATTTTTGTCACGAAAAACGCTTCGAAAATTTAAAAAAATTTCGGTGCGTTAAAATAGTCAGTTTTGTCACTTTAATTGCATCGAAAAAAATTCATTTTTCAACCACCATTTTTTGTGTAAACCTATATGATTTGCATTGAGGGAAAATAATGCAGTATTGGCATGAGAATCGCTTTAAGAAAACAATTTAGGGCGGTAAAACGTGTATTTATGTCGCGGTTATTGGATACATTTTTTTTTCGAATTTTCAATGCTTTGAAACGGTCATTTAAAAATGAAATGAAAAAACACATATTATGTGTGTGTCACATTTTCATTATGACTATCGACAAGTTTGGGCGTAGCTTCAATAAGAAACGAAAGCATCTTACAACATCATCAGTAGGCAGTGGCTTGCTACATACACCTGATGGTGACATTGATTTCGATAATATGAAATTGTGAAATGTGAAAAGACCTACGAACTGATCAGATGCAGTCAACAAAGAGAACGTGGATGAAGTTGAGAAAAACATCACTACTTCTATAAAAAGAAATATCACCAACATTGATGGGAAAATTATTGAGTTCACGAAAAAAGTACGCAATGATATGCAAAATCTGAAAAAGGTTAGGCATTGAATTTGATACAAAATTCAAAGAGTTAACGCTGACATTCTCCAAACGACTCAACATGCAACGGAACAGTTGCATGAAAAATTCAACCGTCAATATGAAATCGATATCGAACGTATCGGTAACGATCTATCGAAGGGATTGAAAGAACTCATCAATTCAGTTCACGAAAAAAATACCAAAATTTTGCAATGTTTACAGTAAACTGAAATTTTGACCGATAAAATGGATAGAGAATCGAAAGAATTTTGATTTAACGTCGAATCGCAAATATTTACATCAGGTCTGAATGTTAAAAATCTGGAGCTCGCTTCCAACAAAAAGAAAGAAAGGAAGACAGCATTCAATCTATCCGTGATCTGCATGAACACATTAGAAAAAAATGTCTTTGACGTCATACCATTTTCAAGGGACTGGCTGTTTTAGGACAGATGGACAGATGGCTGAGATGAAATCGTACGCTCACCAATATCAGAATTTTATACTCATTCTAGTCGTCATGGATTGTTTTTCGAAATTCTTTGGACTCGACCGCTATAATCGAGAACGAGAGATGAAATCTCCAAGACTTTTGCAGATTTTTTGGAACATACAAAACGTCATTCGAAAAAATTCACAAGGGACAGAATTTCACAACAATCAATTTCAAACTTTGATGAAAAAACACGGAATATATCACTACAATACGTACACCATTACTAAGGCCTCTATGGCTGAACGTACCATTAGGACATCGAAAGAAAGACTTTTCAAATATTTTAGTTTGAATGGCACCTACAAATGGTTGAATGTTCTGCCTGAAATCACAAAATCCTACAATGATATGCGACACTCAAAGATGGGGATAGAACCCCCAAAAAGAAATAAAACCAACAAAAAACAAATTCTCAAAGCAATATACACCCATCTGAAAATAGCTGGACCGGGAAAATTCGAAGTCGGCAATGTTGTGCGAATTAGTAAGACAGAACACTTTTTCAGCAACAAGGATTATATGCCCAAATGGACTACGGACTTATTCAAAATCATGAAAGTCAACACTACAAACCTTTCTATGGGGAATAATTACAAAAACCTGAAAATCTTGATATATCTCGTTGAAAAACTGTTGAGAAAAAAAGACAAAAAAAAATGTACGTTAGAGCAGTAAGAAATAGCTCTTCGAAACGAACACCAATTGCTATTGATAACATTCCCATGTCATCTTATGAAATTCGTCCCATCAATTTAACAACTTATCAATGGGCGACCCTCATTGACACCCTGCAACAGGTAGAGGGAAATTTCTTTGATTCACAAATCGATGAGTATGTTGATAAATATGATCTAATCACAACACGTTGCTAAGATTGCATTTACGTCATACAGTACATCGAAAGTAATATCAAACAAGTTTCTATTTTAAAGGATACCACCAACATGGAGCTGTTTAAACAAGATGTAAACAATGTCCTAAACATCCATATGGGGGTGCTGTCTGATCGTATCGCTATGTTGGATGCCATAATTTTTTGTGACTATTATCGAGGTGTTCCCAAAATTATTGAATGATACGTGAAATCAAACCAATTCAACTTTGAAAAAAATTATGGAAGGTTTTTGTCAAGCCTAATCTTTAGATAGTATGTTGGCTAATACTTTACGTGAATATTCATTTTATTAAGAACCAACTCTAGTGTATGATTTATGTAATGAATGAGAAAGAAATGTTCACCTTCTTTTCGCTCAACAAGCCTGCGCTGGTGGTTCGCCTCTATCCTCAATTGTGAGCATAATCACATTTTCCAATAAATTACTTTATATTGTACAAACGACTCTTCAAATGAAATATTGTAATAAAACACGGGAAATTATTTTGTTTTCCTTTTTTTCATTCAAATTCCCCTTTCCTAAATACAACAATAAAAAACCATATATATCTAAATATGTTTAAAATCTGTTTTTCCGTTAACCAGCTGTCACATCCCTACGAACGACATCCCTAAGAAGTCAAAACATGTGCGAGCTGAGGATTAATGAGGTCTTACCTTTAAACGTGCGATTCCTAACACGGGTTAAACGATAACAAGTGGAAATCGATCGTTCAGACTAAGGCTTGAACCACCGACCAATACGGCAGTCAATTCGAGTGGGCGAACAAAGCACACACGTCAAACCACCTGGCTACCGAATTTCAATAAAAAAAATGAATTATTGAAATACAATAAAAATTATGCTTTATGACTCTCAATTATCGCAGATTGATAAACCTTGAGGAATTTCAAATCAAAATCTATGAGAAACCGTCATATTCAATTACCTCTTAATTTATTTTGGTCCTCTTTATATTTTATATAATTTTGAATACCTGTTTCTGTTAATTATAGAGGTGATAGTGAAAATGCAATGAAATTGAACTATTTTGATGCAGAGTTGTTCCAAATTCATGTTGACGTGCGCAAGATGTTAAGATCTGCAAGTAGAAAAACTTATTTTAAAATATAATGGTCCCAAGGTAATGTATTGAATGATTTGGGGATGAGATGACATTTGTCGTCATACAGAGTAAGGGCTACTTTTGTCTTCTCTATACTAAAAACGTCAAGAGCAAATGATCTTATTGTGCATTGTATGATATTTTTTTGTTTGAAATTCTTCAAGCAATCTACGTAATCTTCAAAGCCTAATTCAGTTTATACGACACCATATTCCACTCCCTGTGCCTTTTCAACAACTTCACCTCCCTGCACTTTGTAAATGTACATTTTTGAACGTAGTCCTGCGTAATGTGTGATGTTGTACTCGCTATCTTTCGATTTTTCAGAAAAGTCAAATTATAAAATGTGTTTTTTGATAATTCCTTCATACCCATCATCACATGATAGCTCATAAATAAAACTGTATCTGTATACAGTAACTTGCATTTTTTCATGCTCGTTCTGGGTAGCATGAATTCGTGATGGAATTGAAACATGAATGTTTTGACAAATCCAAAATTGCCATCCCCACATAAATCGGTTTATTAGATATAAGTTCGGCTTTTTTCAATTTGATGGCCATCAAATTTGAATCAAAAATTGTATGATTATGAAATCGAGGGCTGGAAATGAGATATTTGGTTCCGAATGTGCCCTAGTAAGAAGGCACTAATTTTACTATTCGGCGCAACCGGATGTTTTTCATCGTTTTTACGAAAATTGCATCATTGGCCAACTTGAATAGATTTTTTCAAAAGACGCTGCAGTCCTCAATGGAGTATTCAACTCAATATCAGGACGCAGCCATGCGTATTATTTGAATTTCAAAACTTAATGAATTTTAATCAATTTAAATCAATGCTCAATGGTATGTTTCAAATTCCTAAAATGTAATGTACACTCCGCTATATTATGGAGAGTTAGCATTAATTTTATCAATCTAGAATTTGCTGGAGCGCGGTGTTCGGGGAAAAGTGGAAAATCTTTGTGTAAATCGTGAAGCCCCTCAGGGTACTCCAAATCAAATTGTAAAAAATAGCCTTCTGAATTTTCTTCGGGAATTTGAGACACATCAATATTCGTAGTATCGACCCATTCGAACTTCGAATGGGTCGATACTGATATTGTAGTGTTGTAGTTTCGAAGCCTTCATATGGCAAATATGAAGACTTCGAAACTCATATATAGCCACTCATCGAAATACATTATGAATTCAGATGGTTCCGTTGGATCGTATGCTGACATATACTTATTATCGGCTTCCGAATATCTATTAAAACAAACCGAAATTCCACTCTTTACTCGTTATATCCTCTTCCACAAACATAATCATATCGACGTCTTTTGAAATTTATAATTTACACCACGTATATTTCAACATACACCAGCAAAAAATCAACCCGACTATCTCCCTTGGTCCTCTGAACTTTTCCGCTGAATAGCAGGCTATCGTCCACATGATCATAGGCATCGAATTGATTGATGTTGATTCCAATGACATTATTTTTGCGAAAAGATTTGACATACGGGTAGTAGGTCCGTCATTCTACCTTTAGTATGGATTTATCATTTTGTGGTTTTCGGATAATGTTGAACACTTGATTGGACAACATGATAGCGAACATATTTCAAAATGATTCATTCTCCGTTGACAGTTGTTGTCCACGCTGTTTGAAGGTCTTGATGGAGACTGACGGGGGGTTTGGTGATGAGTTATTCTTATAGATAGTTAACACCATACTTTCGCTTCCATTCCAAACGAATAATTATTTCTTCGTTTCGAAAATCAATGAGCCTAGAATGTTGGCCGAGCACTCGCAATGTAATGTTGTTTATGTCATTCGTATGAGGAATGGGTAGATAAATAAGATGATTGGGTGTTTCGTCAATTGCGTAACCAGGATCAATATCAACGACAAATTCGTATATCGTATGAGACGGTGTTTCGTTGTAGACGGCTCCAGACGTAATGTTATCTATGTGTATGTTTGGGCTTGAGAAGAGTAGAGGAAAAGCCCAAAATGTGAGCCAAGCTATTTGCAAGTCGAAAATAAATCGAGTGTTTCAAATAAAATATTTCTCTTTTCAACGTATTATTTTTTGGCTTTCCTTGTACGTTTTAGGCAGAATATATTTGCTTATTGAAGCTTCAATTTCACTAATTTCGTATGATCCAGAAGGGATATCAATACTTTTTTGTTTAGTTTCCCACATGTACACACCTTAAGTAATGATTATAGACAACAATATTTTATTTATTTGTAAAATAACAATATTTGTGAGCAAACAGGACCATAATACATAGCTTTTTGTTATGATACCACAGCTGGTGTAGGTGGTACCTTATGTCCATAATGGATGAAACATGGTAAACGAATCTGCAAAGCGGATAGATGTTGGTAGTCCAAGTTCTATATCAAATAGTCAATCGATAGAGTTTTCAATTCAGTATCAGTTAAATCCCGCAAAGATTTATTTCCAAGCATTTTTACTGGCATTATGAAGTAGAAACTGTAGGCACAGATATACACAATTACTCTGATTACAATTTTGATACCGATCATTGTTATATATAATCGTTATACCCCTTCCATAATATCGTACCAATTCCACTAGAGGTTTTAGATAAACGAAACTATCGAAATATTGTACAGCATTTTTATTGTGAGCTACCCAAAGGGTGCCTGCATTCAATTGAGAATCCAAGTTCAATACAGCACATTCTCGCTGCCAAGGACCACAAGTTGGCAACACATCACGCATAAAAACTCCACGAAAATGTGGTATTTTCAATTGATGGGCACATATTTTAATTTCCGAATCATAAAATGTTCTATAGAGTAGCTGCAGTAGGAGTTTTTTGTGGCTTTTTCAAGTAAAGGCCTCGTCCTTTGCGTTGATGTTGTTATTTTAGAAACAGGCCAAACTGAAACCCAAATGTTTCATAGCTTTATTGTGACGTTGATCTTCTTCAAGTTTCTTTTTGTCATTTTTTGCATCTACCACAGTTTTTGCGATGGCGCTTGCTCCTCCTGCCAACGAACCCAAAGCTGAGAGACCTGAAAATATAGATATTAGTGGTAGGATTCCTCCAGATTTTACTTCGAATGGGATAACTCTTGTGTGCGTATCTTCCCACGTCTTCCACGTCCAGCTTTATGTACGGCCATTTTTGCCTTCCTTAGAGCCGACGCCACCGAATTCTGACAAGTTATGGAATGTGATGGGAACCACAAATTGTTTTTTGAAGGTCAAATTACATGGAGCTTGATGGGCGAATCCCCTAAACTGACCTGTAAAGAGACAGTGATCGTGTACCATAACGTCTTTATTGGTAAATGGTTTCTCAAAAATATGACACGTCGTTGCACCAATAGCATTTGGAGACACTATCACGGGTATGATATTTTTAATTTTGGATGAAATAAGTTTTGCAATTTTATTCATTCTACCAACGAACCAGTCCATGCAATCCAGGCTTCGATAAATATTGAAGCGAGAAAGGGTGTCATCATAGGAACATTTTATAATAGGGGAGCCCAAGCAGGGAATTCGGGATTTACTGAAGCGCGGCAGATTAATATACAGGGGGATACCTCGTACTCGGTTAAGTACCTCCACCAAATATTAGCCCCATATACAAGGCCGCCTGTGAAGGATGAAGGATCAGATTAGGAAAAAAAATGGATCATCCGAAATTCTCGAGCGCGCCAGATTGAGGTAGGGTGAGTTGATTACATGCTAAAAAGTGCTAAAAAGTAATCTGACAGTTTGAGAGTGACGTAAAGAAAGGGAAGGGCAGCAAATTTGTAAATGATAACGTCATTTCGACATTCTCGAGCGTAGTTACTTTTTTTATTTCGAAGAAAATAATTCACGGATAACGAAAAATATATAATCTGACGATTTCCGCAAGCCGAAATAACGAAAATTCGCCAATAAAGTTTATTGCGTGCAGCTGTGTGATACCTATATTTTCCTCTCCAAGTTTCTATTCCTCTTTCACTTTTTCTCTATCTATATATGATGGAATCGGCCGATACTTGATGAAAATCCATAACTAACGTATTCCAAAAACACTTCATTGTGAGATTTTCACTAAATTGTTTTACAAAAACGCCTTTTTTCTCTATCTATTCCTCTTTCACTCCGTCCCCACTCTGAATTCTATGCCATGACGCCACACCTGATCGCAGATATTCGTTCGTGATGAAGATGAACATGATGATTAATCAATCAATTGATTATGAGAAATTACTTTTTTTGGGCATTTTTTAAAAATTATTTTCTCATAAATACAAGTATTCTACTTAAAAAACATACACTTATTTATTAACATGCTATTTCCTGAGCTTTTCAGTTGATTAAGTTCAATGATTCAAGAAAAAAAATTAAAAAAATATTTTTTTGTCAGATTAGGCGAATCTCTCTAGATAATCATCAGATTATGAGACAGCACGTCTAGAACTTAAAGATGAACGATATATATCTCAATCTGACGCGCTTGAGTATTTCGAAATGGCGATTTTTTTTTTGCACATCATAATAATGGCCGTGAGTTTGCGTCAGATGGAAATCGTCAGATTATTGAATGGGAGCTTTTTTTTGTTGCACTTAACACCTCCTTAGAAAATCTGACGCACTCGATTGAATTTTTTTTCTTTCCACTTTTAACCCCTACGTACAACCACTCGCATCATGCAAACGATCAGATTAACATACGAACATTATCAACAATATGTAGGACATTGATGCTATCAATATCTGACGCGCTCGAGTATGTCCATGCAACAGTATTTTTTCACATATTCAAAAATCTATAGTCGCTTTTCCCACCGATGAAAAGGTATATATTATGTAACATTTTTTTATTCTTATCATCTAAGCTTTGCAACCTGATATGTCTCTATGACGCTCATATAAAATTCTTTTTTTTGTATCAAGATGGAGTAGTAGAAAGCCAAAAACTTTCTTTCCCAAAAATTAATCACTCCTAAAAAATATAACCCCTTCAATTCGAACTATTTCTTATCATGATTCCTATTCAATTGTTTAGGCAATAACCTAGACATGTCTTTTATCCAATAGATGTTTTCAATCAAAAGCAAATGTACATGACGGTTCAGTTTATGTGTGGTTATTCGTGCAGGTGCCACAATATAAAAAAATTCCTCATTAACTTTGTTCAATTCCAATGCATAAACACTGATGGAAATATTATTCAAGTTTTCAAATTTGGAAATTTCGTGTGAAGGCATGGGTACGTCGAGATCTTGTGTTTTCAGCACTGTGCTGAAATGAGGGTATGAGGAAGTTCGTGTCACTTTTCCTCTAGCTGGGAAAAGAGTACTTACTATGATCCAGTAAAAGCGCATATCGTCATCGTTTTGTACAATATTGCGGGCCCGTCTTTTCAGAATGTGTTCGGGTAACCTGATGAAGGAAGAGCCGTTTCCCACCTCATATTTATTTATCGCTACCTCTAATGAAATAATTCTATTTAAAGCCCATCCGCTGTCTTTTTCCTGAAATTCGCTCAATTCATTCATAATTGAATCAACAACCTTAATTTTGAGAACCCGTTCCAGCATTCACGATTGTATTAGGTGTACTGAAATACTTGCAATCAACTACCTCAGATTCGTTTGATTTTCAAAAAATCACCAGAAAGTGTACAATTAATCTTTAACAAGGAAATTTCTTTTAAAAATTTGGAAATTTCCTTTTGTAGCAGCCCAATTTAGTCTTCAAAAAAATTGATTATGTTCTTATGTCTCAAATTCAAAACGAATCCTGTTTGAATTCTAGATTCAAAAATAGAATTTACTAATATCCACTTCACTGAACGCTTCAAACCAGAAACAACATCATGATCTTTATCCATTTTTTTGATGAAAAATCTCATTCGTTTGAGTTCCCCAATTTTTATTTGGATTTTACGCGGAATTCCTATTGAGAATTTGAATTTTTTCAATGCTCGCGTGCGTTTTTGAATATGATTTCTAATAAATCTCAATATGAAACTGGCCAATTGTTTGGAATAGTTTTTTTTTTCATTTCTATAATAGTCGCGTCAATTTTACGTAACGTATTTCTGAAACTCTCCATTTTTCAAATGAATGTAACTCATCAAAATGGCTGTTGTGATGGAGTGTGGCGACGTGTGAAGCGTGAAGCTATTATATACTGCTGTTGTGATGGAGTCTGGGCTGATAATGCTGCTACGGTGTACAACTTGCTAACAGATGTCTTGAGGTGTGTTGGGGAGACAAACAATAGTCTAAAATCAAGAGAAAATACTATTAATGTGAGAAAATATGAGAAGGATTTTTTTTAATTTTGAATAGAATTTTTATGAAAAACTGACCCCCCACGATCTCAAATGAAGCAGCTGGATTCGTTTTCTCAATTTTCAAGAATCCTCTGAATGTCACCGATTTGGTAGGAACACGACTCGATTCTCAAAATCCAATATAACAGTTTCTTTGGTTCTCACAATTTCGGCTTTCAATATTTTATGAGACTCTTCCGACCAGATCCTGCAGCTTTTCAACAGACTTGAGTCTGATGAGAAGAGTGGAAGAGAAAATAAAGAAATTTCTTAGTTAACTATTTTATATTTCGTGAACAAACACGTTGAATGTATAAACGTTCGAAATAATATTACATTTGAGGTAGGTAATTCTTGGAAAACTCGGTATGAAATGTTGAAATTCATTTTAGAAATTGAAACAAAAACTTGTGAAATGAAAAAGCAAAGAGAATACTCATTTTTGATAGTTGAATATACGTACAAACTATAAATAGAGATACACACATTACTAAGGGCACAATTGACTGCACAAACTGCTGTAATGAAACTGAGGCTTGCTGTTGATATTTTTAATGAATATCTAGTTCCAGTCCTTGTATGAGCACAAACCGTTTCTGTTTATCAGTTTGACCTTTTATCATATTGCGGTCAATTGATTAGCAAAGAATCATTTGATAGAAAACTATTCATTTTATCAAATGAAATTCGGGAATATATCACAGAGTTTTATTCAACTGTAGAACAAAAATATACAACATATTTTTATTAAGAATCAGTGAGAGCAGTAGAAAAATTCCATGCAGAAAAACCATTTTGTTGAGGATGAATTTGCCGCAATGGATATGTTGTTGTTTGAGGTAGCTTGCGTGTTTCTAAGTTCCGTATGCTCAAATTTTTGAATTTTCTAACAACGTTTTCTTTGTCTTCATAAAATTTTATATCTTTGGAGAGTTCTCGCACTCTGTCGAAATCTTCGAGGAGCTATCTATACTTTTCAGAAGACATTTCGAAAAATGATGATTTGGAAGAGAAATTGCCTTACTGATCAAATTAGTGCAGAGGGGGAGAGCGGCGCTCCTTGTTTTGTAAAAAATAACACAATAATCTTGGGGTATATGTCGTCATGGAGCATCCGTCGTCATTGGCGTGTCACCACTGATTTTGAAAAATGTCAGCCATTGTTTTTTTCCTCTCTTACTGACGAACAGCAACGATGTACATTTGAGACACCCTGTATACGTATCAATCAGGTCTCGAACAGGTCTTGAACAGGTATCGAACAGGTCTCGATCAGGTCGTGAACAGGTCCCGGTATTGATCTGCTTAGCAGTTTGAGGCGTTAGTCTCCCGATACCGTACGATGTTTTTCTTAAATGAGACACCCTATAACAACGATGTGAGACAAGACACTCTGTAGATTTTTTTCTGTTCACCTACATCTGAATCACTTTTATCAAGGTGACCGTTTTGAGAAACGGATCAGCTCCGTCTATTACTACTAAATGCGTCACATTGAATAACATGTGAGCGAGGCTAGACTGGCTTCTATCAGAACAAGTGTGCCTTTTAGCAAAAAAAAAACACCCTCTCTGGTCATCACCGTAAAGGAGTAACCTAGGTCCATTTGCCACTTCTTTGGCTACCATTTCTAATATACACCAACAGGGTTGCTCAAGAAGTTACGTCATTCCATTGTCTTCTCTCTCTCTCTAACACATACCGTTCATTGAGGCATTTCTGGCACCTCTCCCTCTTCGTCTTCGATGACCACACCCTTCTGCTCATTGACGATTTACAAAAACTAACAGGGGTGTACAAGAACTTACTATTGTTCTCGAGGGTACATTTGAGCCTTTTTTGCAACTCTTCACGTACCTATGTCATCCCTATAGCTGAGGGTGGAGAGAACTCGATGATTGAGTGCGGTGGCTAGATAACCAGCAATTATGTAAAATTTGCATCTTTTTTTGGACATCCGTTACATCTTTCCTATCTTTGAAACAGCAACTATGTAAACAAACTGCGACCTCGAAGGTCACATACGATAATTATTCCAATCGAAACTGCAACAAAATTAGAAATTATGTTAGCAAATTGCGACCACATAGATCACATCGATTTTCAAGACGCCATAATCGGCTCTCTCTCTTACACATTGAATGACATATCTCAGCCCCCAGACGAACATACTATATCTACTATCAAATGACATCAACTTTAATACTCCTGTATTGAAACACTATAAATTATAAACAGATATAGCTCCGAACAGTACTGAGTTACCAAACACAAGTGATCTTTCGGAAAGAGCATGTTGAGCAATGAATAAAATCTAAATTTGGTTATTTTGATTATTAGTGTGATGCAGTTCTTGTCAGTTATGATTGCTATGACTTTTTTGAAGGACAAATCACAAGCACTACAGGAAAATACTTAGGGCGCTCTCACAGCGGTGCCTGTGCGATTCACATAGTGTACTGAGTTGAACCTCAAAACGATCAGCTGCTACATCGCGTATTTCTGCTATGTACTGCTCTTGGTGGAATTCAATGTGCCAAGTCGCTTAAACACCTCTCGTGAAAGTATCTATAGAAGAGAGACAGACCTCCAAACTTTCTTCGATGTTCCAGGCTATCAATGTTGCACGTGTTGTTCGCGTCTTCAATCAGGCGGATGGCTCCTTTCTGGATGGAATCCAGGTTATGTTTGGGGGCCGAGCTCCATACATGAGAACAATGAAATCAGTTCGAACTTCCCTTGTCCAATATTATAGTAAATACTATGATATCCCTGAACGAACCAATAAGGAGGAAAATTTAAAAAATAGCTGAAAATAACGATTTAATTGAGCAAAAAAATCCTGAAATGAAATTACAGTAAAATAAATACAAATATAAGCAGAACAATAAAACAAAAAATAAAAATTAAGAGATTTCAAATCAAGTTACTTCACGTCGTTTCAATTGTTAGTATCCACAATCATCTTCGGATGATAACTGGACTAATTCCTCTTAGAGATGACTATATATGGGTTACTCGAGTACTTTCCATTTTTCTTCCTGTACCACCATCCTGCATTCGTCCTCGAAGTTGCTTTGCCACCTGTAGCAAGAACATGCCATCTCAAGGTGAGTAGAGGGCTAATCTGTGCCAAAATCGAGTTCAAAGTTGCAGTATCATATTCAACTTTGTCAGCAAACGGATTAACATTGGCAGCAGAGGGCTGAATTCTGCTAGCATTGGACTGCCAGCGAAGACTTGAAATACTTTTTTTTTTATTCTAAAGGTTTCACATGCGATGCTACCACCATAACTTGACAAACAACACGCCTAGTTCGTTCAGTGTATAGATCTTCTTCAACCAGCCACTTTGAATTTACCACAAAACTTTGGAAGGAGTTTTTTTACTATCTTTGTTTGTAGAAAACTCTCCACCTTCGTTGATACCAAATCTCAACTTGAAAGTTTTTCGGCGGTCCCCTCCTCTCATTAAATGAAATCTTTTGTTTGGTTCTATTTTCGTCTAGCCCTTTTGCTGTCTGTGTTCTGAATTTCGATACCTGCGTCAATATATGAATGCTAAAATATCAGGAACTGATCCCAGTGAACAAATTTTGAAAATCCATTACCGGAATATGTTCATTTCTGGCTTTTCTTTCCACAATTAGTCATATATGGTTCATATGAAGAGTATGGTGTGCTTGAGCATACTTAGTAGGAGAATGGAGGTAACCGAGTTTCCTTCCACCAACCACTATATTATAGAGGCAGAACAAGCAAGAACTGATATATTTTTCTATGAATCTTCTCATTTTAAGCAATGGTAAAATATTCAATAACATGACAGTTTTCCGTAACTATGTTATTTTACAACAACCTTAGTCTGTGTGTTGATAAATTTTTCACGTCGTAATTTTGAAATATATTCTTGTTATTTTGAATGTCATAACTGGGTGATCCCTTTTGTATTTTTATCTTGATCTTGAGTATCACGTAGGTAATCATTTTCAGTTATCAATAAGATTTCTTCACAGGTGATATCATTTTCTAAATTGCGACTCGGAGCGTCTACGTGCTGAATTTGGGTACTCGCCCTGTGTTCGATTTTATTTAAAAAATCTTGCATGAATGAAATCAGCGAGCAATTCTCAAAATAATGCTTTGTTTACTCAATGTGTTTTTTTGTGGTAAATCCGGCTCTACGACCGACGCTATCGTGTCGTGATATCTCTTTAAACCCCATCGTACCTGTTGGATTTCGTCAAGGTTTGGTACTTCTAGGATCAGAACGAGGTATACTGTATCAGTTGGCCAGAATACGCATACCTGTCATATCGGATTACATGCCACCTTCTCATTCAGAGTTCCACTGATGAGATAGATTAATGGCTTATTGAAATATCGCAAATGATATTGGAAGCCAAGTTTCTCTACGATATTGGTGAATTTCTATCAATTCCATAGATAGCAACTTCGTAAAAAAACGTAATAACCAATTTTTGAACAACTTTTTTATTTTTCATATTGGTTTTTCGCATTGTGATGGTACCTTTTCTTGGTTCCAATTTTTTTGTTTTTGGTGCAATATTTCAGTGTTCTCAACCCAAATCTTCATTTGCTACCTATTTTTTGTAAACTTTTTGTTTCAAAATTATTTGATAATTACAATTTGATCTCGTGTTACATATATTCTAACTCCATAAATATATTTTTCAAAGTCTGCTGAAAGAATTCAGATTATACAACAAGAAAAATCAATGCTTCAATCTCAAGGCGAATTTTCAATATCCCAACACTTTTCTAGGTTGAAACAATTGGAGATGCATATATGGTCGTCTCTGGCCTGCCAAAAAGAAACGGTATTAATCACGCAGGAGAAATAGCTAGAATGTCTTTGGCGTTGTTGAAAGCAGTTAGTGAGTTTCGAATTAGGCATAAGCCCAATGAACCTCTCAAACTTCGAATTGGAATACATACAGGTGAGTTGAAGCAAATTGCAATAATATTAACTGAATAAATGTTCATCGATTCAATGTATCAATATATGAAAAAAACTGAATATTGATCAATATACGATCACCAGTAATGTAGGATCATAATCGATATTATTCTCTGTTAGAAAAATTCTTACTGAAAAGTATGAATAGAATTGCAGGAATCAGATGAATTATTTTACTATGAAAAAATTAATATCTGCAACGTTAGACTCCAAAACAGATCGTATGTTGATGGTTTTCTAAATGCGCCTAATGCGCAATCACACAACTTGCGGAAATCTTCAAAGAGAGTTTGAATATGTTTTATCAATCTATTACCGACGATATCTCATTACAAAATTATTGAAAATCCAATCAACATTTGTATAATTCTTCAGAATTTTGATAATGCAATAAACTCAATAAGCACGTCTTCGTAAAAACTATTTTGGCTTTCTACTCCTCCAACAGTATAAAGAAAGTGTGAAGTTTTCAAATAACGGAGAAATATCAAATACGAGTATAATTGAAAACAGACTAAAAGCAGACTTGAAAATAGAGTATACATCTGTTCTGTTTGTTGAAATTTGTTTTTCCATTAACCAACTGTCGCCCCTTACGAACGACAACTCTCAAAAGTCATAACTTGTGCGAGCTAAGGACTAACGAGGTCTCACCTTGTACAGGAAATTGATCATGTCCAGTTAAATTGAATTGATGAAGATTTTGATGTTGACAAGGAAAGTGCTGTGTACACTTTGAAATCGAATGTATCCAAACCTTCAACTGTGAAGTTTGTTTGAACAATAAGTTGTTTAATTTAGAATTAGATTCAGGGGCTGCTGTTTCGTTTTTACGAGAAATATTCCAAAAATATTCTTCCGTAACATGCTGACATAACCTTGATACATTTTGTAGGAGAAAAATGTCTCCACTTGAATAAATTGAAATAGAAGTCCAATACAATTTTGAAATGAAAATTTCGAAGTTTTTCGTTATGAAAGATAGCACAATATCGTTATCAGGCCGCGATTTCATTTTTGCTTCTTATATGAGCTTTCAGGCAATGAACCATATATCAGATTATGAAAGTGTTATAACGAGTTGAAGTTAAAATTTCCGGGAGTATTTTCCGATGACATTGGATGTTTCAATAAATGCCAATTGAAGTTATTTCTCAAAGAAAATGTTGTACCAAAATTTTGTAAGCCAAAGCCACTACCATATGCTTTGAAAGATAAAGTTGGAAAAGAGCTTGACAGATTAATTGCAACGAATATTAACTACTATTGAACATAGTCCATGAGGAACTGCTACCGTACCAGTACTCAAAGAATGTGGTGATTCAGTACGTATTTGCGGAGATTATAATGTAACGTTACCTTATTACTCTTTTCTGAACTTAGAGCAAGATAACGATACAAGTGCCACGACTAGCAGTAAGTGATGCGGAGGCAAGAGCGTAGTTCGTTTCTTATATTCTTTATAGAAGCTCAATTCTGGGTGCTGAAAAGGTTTACCAAAACCAAGTCCTTAAATGGGCGCCATCTACAGAATTTTATAGAAATAGGGCACCCTTTTCAACACTCGTCACTGTAGATCAACGTTGCTACACCGGGATATGAGACACTTCCAGACTACCAATAAAACAAAGAAAAACGGTGTACAATGACTGGCAATCTTCCACTCCAACTTCTCTAATCAGGTGATCCAGGATTCTGGCAGTCTCCGGTAGATCTTCACGCTCCCTTAACGGAATTTCCCAACTCTCATACAGTGGTGCTCCTATCTCAACCACTTGTGGTCTTGTCCTCTCAATAGTTTGTTATAACTACGTCTCACTTCTGCCTGAATGTTAGGATCAGTTTTTATGTATCAGTTTCAGTTTTACTTTTACTTTTTTTGTTCCAGTTTCAATTTAACCGATTCAATTTTCCTATTCAATTCAGGACTCAATTTTGATTCAATTCACAACTCAAAGTAGCTTGGCAGAACTAGAATAAAAAAACTACTGTCAAAAAAATTTCAATTGATTCTACTGTTAGCTTCAATTCACAACTTCATAACATTATTCAATATCATTCCTATCCAAATTACAACCCATAATAACCTTCACAGTTGGAATCCAGTTATATGGATGACTATCAAAATTTTATAATTATTTTGTCACCATTAAACGTTCTCAGTTAGAAAGCCAAGAACAGAAAGACCGTTTCACAATTTCATTCTATCTACATCAAATCGGTACCAGTTCAAAGTTCAAACTCCTCATTCACCTAATAAAATAGATATATAAACCAAGTCCACCGATTCCAAGAATGACATAAAATATATATCTCTCTCTGTGTCTAACTTCTAACTTGATCTTACTCGGTAAAAATGAATTCCCTGACTTAATAACATTACTCTTTGAAAATGGATTCTGGAACTGAACAAAAGAAGAAGACCACCGATTCTAAAAATGACAAAAAATATATATCTCTCTCTCTGTGTCTAACTTCTAACTTGATCTTACTCGGTAAAAATGAATTCCCTGACTTAATAACATTAATCTTTGAAAATGGATTCTGTAACTGAACAAAAGAAGAAGAATATTCATCTGAGGTTTCTTTGCATACCTTACCGTGATACGGAATAAAATAATCAAAACAAATAATAAGGCTGTTGAATGTCAATATTCCGTTTGGTAGCGCTATCGAAGACTGCTCAGAAGAATCCCAGATCTGTGAAAATAAAAATAAGAATTTAGATAATGGGTATGTTATAGTTCACAATTTGAGATTAAAAAGGAAATGGTTTAATTTGTGTTCAGATTGTGTCACAAACAATATGAAAATACCAATCGAAAAACGGAACGTTACAAATTTTGTCTTAAAAAATGCCGAAGTAAAGAATCGAGTATTAGAAACTTGTTAATGACACCACTCACAGTATTCACCACCGCACGTACTGCACATTATGAAACTCACGTCTGCCGATATTATTCTTGTATGAGCAATTAGCTACAAAAGCAGCAATGACATTTTTTGTTTCAATGAAATTCAAGTCGTCACCTTGAAGTTGGAGATTGACATCATTAAATAATGTATACAGGTCTGTCAAGTACGCAATATCATGAACTCTATTACAGAGTCAAATAGATTGTAAAATCGAGTCAGTCAGTTTCCTCTTGATAACCAACGCACTTCTGTGTCAAATAGTAATTAGTTGAAATCTTCATCATTAGCAACACAAAGATTAAAAATAATAGGTCATTTAAAGAGTTGTTTCGGATTTTATTGACTGCTTTGATGATATATTGCGGTGATTGAGAGAGGCGCTCACTCAAATTTTTCGCAACCAAATGTTGCCTATGAATGACGCAATGTACAGCGAGCACATCTGGAATTTTATTTTTTAAGTACGCTATGAAGCCTTTGTGACGTCCTGTCATAGCCGGAGCGCCATCCGTAGCAGCTGATATAATATTTTCAACGGAATTTCTTTCTCATCATAACATTTTTCCAGTATACTATATATGGTTTCTCCTTTTGTATCCGTTTTTAAATTTCTGGCAAATAGTAGTTCTTGATATATTTTCTCATTTTCACCTCACGTATGACAACAACAATGCTTCATTGGTTGGTAAAGTGGACTCACCTAACTTAATTGAGAATTTAGAAGTCTTCAGATGATTGCACAATGACTCTTCAATGTTTTCAGCCATCTCAACAATTCGTCTTTGCACGGAACTATTGCTCAAAGGAATTTTTCGGATAATGTCTGCCGCTGGTTTATGGAGCACAGTAGTTCTTACTTCTTTTATTGCCGGTAAAATTAAATCCTCTCCAATAGTGTGAGGTTTACCTGTAGGAGATATTGTAGGAAGCTCGGAGTCTATCGTCGTATTGCTTAGAAGCCGCTGTAAAAAGTTTTGACGCAGTTGGCTGAGCTGAGTGTTTCTTTTCCAGTTCTTGAAAATAAGTCACCCTTTGGTCTTTTTATCTGAATGCATTCGAAAATGTTTTTTGACAACGAAGGCACATAGGCGAAGATGGATTTGTGGGATTTTCAATAAATCCATATTTTATATATTCCGCGCTACACTGCCGTTTCTTCTTTTTTGCTTCCAACATAATGTGTAACGTTACCTTACTCTTTTCTGAAGTTAGAGCAAGTGCCACGACTAGCAGTGGGTGATGCGGAGGCAAGAGCGTGGTTTGTTTCTTATATTCTTTATAGAAGCTCAATTCTGGGTGCTGAAAAGGGTTACCAAAAACCAAGTCCTTAAATGGGCGCCATCTACAGAATTGTATAGAAATAGGGCACCCTTTTCAACACTCTTCACTGTAGATCAACGTTGCTACACCGGGATATGAGACACTTCCAGACTACCAATAAAACAAAGAAAAACGGTGTGAAAATTCAATAAGGTAAATAAAGTAAATATAAATATAAAAAATGGGACTGATTCTTATACAAAGGAACCAGATTGTTNCATTTAATTTCTCAATAACGAATGAACCCATTGCAAAAAACATTATAGAAGTAATAGAGGTGCAAAAGACCTTTCAAATGATGTATCATTCGGCCCCCCATGCCATTGAAAAAATACGGGTAGTAGTTGCTGACCGCAGGGGGGGTGAAGTTTCGGGTATGATTTCCAAATCAGAATTAGTCCCTTTAGAAATAAAAATTGACGTGTTTTCTGAAATTTTCGATTACACGTCCGTTTCTGATTTACAGGGGGTCAAGTTTCCGTTGGAACGCTCTGTATATTGATGATGACAGCGATTGTCATTGTCACCGATTCATGTTAATTTTCATCGGTTAATCAACTTGTGATACACTGTTTGGAACCGTTGGTGTAGTAATGAATATTGCTGGAGTTTTTTCCCAACACCAAACCGTTATTTTAACACTTCGACACGTGTTTCGATCGCCAGGTGATCATCTTCAAGGCGGAGAATAAACTGTTTGGTTTTCCTTTTGAAGATGATCATTTGGTGATCGAAACACGCGCCGAAGTGTTAAAATGACGGTTTGGTGTTGAGAAAAAACTCCAGTAATATTTGGTTAATCAAGTCTGGTGCATTTAAATGCAGTAAAACGCTATAAAAATATGCCAAGCTTTCAACTTTTTCATCCATTCGATGAATCGAGGTAAAAAGTCTCTACTTATTTCCTATACAGAAATTTCGACTTTGAGGTCGAAATTCCTGGATTAGTTTCGAAATGTCGAGTTTATATTAATAACGATGATAAACTCAAGATGTATGAACCTCTGAAGAAGCTAGCCATTGCCCCCAGCGCAACGTCAGGAAGAAATTCTAAAAATTGAAGTCCTTCAAACCCGAATGAAAATAGGTACACTGGAAACCTCGGCCGGGAAAACTTTTTAACCGTTTTGTCACACTGATATCTTGTTTGAATAAAAAAACCGAAGCAAACGAGAAGTCATCAAACCTATGACAAAAGAAATGTTTTAAATTGAATTGGTGACTTCTTCGCAGGAACGAACAAAATAATACACCTGTTTACAAGTCTATTAATGACTTGAAACACGAGTTTCCGAAGGTTGTTGACACCTGAAAGGAAAATTCGCGAAGTTTCCACAGGAAATTCTGTTTACGGAAAACACGCGAAGAGGGTGCATAACATTTGAATAAATTTTGTTTGAGGAAGCCGAATAAGAAAATATACAGCAAAAAACATCCTTTTCATATGCTCAATATGTTCAGGATTGATCAAATTTTTTTAGAAGGTGGGGATATTTCATTGTTCCGAATTCGTGGGGTTCTTGTTGAATACTTTTCGTGAGCAAAACAATAGCAGAATCAATACTCCTGACCGCTCTAGATTGAATGATTCCGTACAGTCTATCTCGTCTTGTGTTTGTGAATCTTTTGCTGGCAAAATACTCACTTGTTTACTTTGTAGTAAATGTTCAAGAGGTAGCAAAAACGAATGTGAATTTCTGGAACTTCAACTAGCGTTTCCTGATATGACTAATAACCAGTCCGTGCAAAGCTTATTGTTAAATCACCTGAGAATGAAACTTTTAACAGGTGATGATCGACTGTATTGCCAAACTAACTGAGTGTTATGAGAAAACAAGTATAGCTGAGGCACCAGTCAATCTAATAATAACACTGATGATCTTCAAACAAGACTCAACCTCCGACGGAAGCAAGAAGCTCTTTCGAAGGTTCGAAATATATGAACATTTCAATCTAGCAGACCACTTTTACAATCTTCATGCAGTCATTGCTCACTGTGATTCTGGCGTTGAATCTGGCCATTATTATTATGGAAAAAGACGAAATGGACTGGTTTAATGTTGACGATAGTCGTGTCACTAAGTGTTCTGGTGTGTTACTAAGTGTTACTTAACGCGTACGGCGCCAGTTTGTCGGCTTCCCTTTTTCTCACGCATACGTCAGCGAAACGCAGGCTCCTTCTCTCGTGTCGGACAAGCGATCAGTGTTTAATGTGCGTTGTACATATTCTGTTGACAGTATTATGAAAATCTAACCAGCAACCTCGTAATATTCTTTTATTTTGTGATACGTGGCTTGAAAAAGATGATACTTATGTTGGGTGTGTACATTATTAGTATTATTATTTGATCCTACAAAAGTAACAATTTGCTTATGATAGTTATGATATATGTACAAACACAATATTGAATAGTTTAGCTTAGATTAGTTCAAGTTCACTTATGTCGGGCGTCCGGAGACGCACAAATTTTGTTTCTTGTTTTTTACAAGAACGACAATGAAACCTTCTATTCAAACACTTTGTAGAAATTCCAGAGTTTTAACCATCCCAATAGAAGTGACGAACAAAATTCATTCTCCAGGAGACATCAGTCTTTACCGTCTTTTTCAAAACTGTTTTTCTTCAACCATCTGAAAAATTAAAAATTGTAATAGGAAACCTCATACGTGCTATTTTTTACTTGTACTTAATAAATTTACCTACCAAGAAAACTAAGAATTTTACAGGTTTGTCTTGTCCTGAAGTTTTGGATAAAAGAAATCTATCTCAGTTCTCAGAATTGAAAAAACAGCTACATAATGTGGTATATAAATGAGTACTGATATGAAATGTCACTTATAAGGAAGTTTCGGAAAGGTATACTTGTGTTATAACCTGATCAGTACCATTTTGGATAGCATCACAAGTAAAGCACTCATTTCTTTCATAACATCACCTTTCAGTGGAAGAGTTTTATAAAGCAAGAGCCAAATCGATCCCTCTACGAAACCCTTCATCACTTGGAAGAATCGATTGCAGCATGAATATATTCAGAAGAGAGTTTTCCTGAAAATCTTTAAAAGAAAACTGGATAAGATAATTTAGGAAACACTGGCTACATGAATAGCATTTAACAAGTGTTGTTCATGACGAAGAATTTCAAGAAGGTGGTTTTAACGATGAACGAGAACGAGAATGTTTCCTACTTATTCACCAATCTCAAACAATTGTTCATGCAGTTGCAGTTTCATAAGAATGTACCATCTTTCCCACCAACCGATTTCCTGGAATCTTTGAAGTCCACTAGATACTCGATAGGACAACAAGAAAATTGCTCGGGAGCAGAATCAATACTTCTGACCGCTCTGGATTGAATGATTTCATACAGTCTATCTCGTTTTGCGTTTGTAGATGTTTTGCTGGCAAAATCCTCACTTATTTACTTTGTAGTAAATGTTCAAGAGATAGCAAAAACCACATTGCAAATAGTCCTCTCGGTAGGACGATTATGACAACCGTAAATGGGCGAAGCGCACTGAATAAATGAGAACTACTTTGACAGATGTAGCTTCAACAAGATGGCCTTTATCAATTGCCAAATAACGGAATTCCCTGATGGAAGACCCTATATATTGATTGTTTATTCAGTAAAATCAAATGAAATCACGAAGAGATGATAAAATGAAACAAATCCATTCAGATTATAAGAGGAATTAGGAACCCTTTGAAACCATAGTGGGTCGTTGGACATTCCAAATAGCATT